>VDFB02329816.1:67935-84130 GCA_007258455.2 Sequoia sempervirens
TGGGGGTAGGGGTGACTTTACTTCATGTCTGGGCGTGGGAGCACATTTTTGTGCTACAGCCACGTGTCGCTCCAGTTTTGATGGGGGCAAATGATCCCCTTGTGGCACGATCTGGTGATTGTGTCCTTTACACACACACAGCGGTGAGCCGCGAGATCCCAGCGGAGGTAGGTCTTAAAGCGGATGTTGGTTTCACTTGGCCCGGCCAGGTACCTTGGTCAACTTGGATGATGGTAGATGATGCCAATCATCTATTCTATTGCCACGGGACGGTATATGCGGTAGGGAGCATACTATGATTGAGGAAATTTACCTGCAGTGCAATGTCGAATTCGAAGAGCCGCAGGGATGCGGCTGATGATGACTATGTGAAATTAAAGTCTTTGCGCACCATGGAGCGAGGTTGCATGGGGGTGGTACACATTCCGCCAGGCTGATCGGCGGTTTACGATGGTTGGTAGCGAACCATGGGCTTATGATCGGGGTTTAGCGGATCCTGGAAGTTACCATCTTGAGGCCTACAAGGATGGGTTACGGACTCCGCCCGGCTAATGATTCTAGGTCGCGGTTTCGGATATGCGGTCGAGAGGCAAAGGGGAGGGCGAGGGCGAAGAGGCGAGGATTGACGGATCCACCGCACTAATTCCTCGATCCGGCTAAATTTAGGGAGATGTACATATCACGAGGACTAGCGAGAACCACCCGCAGAGACAAGGATGACACCCTGTGCAGCCACAGGGACATGCAGATGCTCGAGATGCGTTGATTACGCAGCTACAGGCTCAGGTTCAGGTCGTGACAGCCAAGAGAGATCAGGCAAGGGCTAAAAGAGAGTAGCTCAGGGCCGAGAGGGATCAGGCCATGCAGCAGAGACAGGCTGGAGAGCTACAGGCAGCCACTAAGCTAGGCCGGAGGTAGCAGATAGAGAGTATGACAGCGTCTTCCTCCCAGGGTACAGTATTAGTTCGGTCCTACAAGGACGCCATCCGAGAGGTAGATTATTACTGATGGGCCTATCATGAGACCATACCCAAAGCAGAGTGGGTACCAGAGTACTTAGAGCGGGCTAGCCACAGACCAGCAGAGGGTCACGGTGACAGAGGCGAGGGTAGCATTCACAGAGACCAAGCCTGATCGAGATGTTATGATACTTTTTGTGCCTTATGGGATCCTTTTTGATAGCTTGATGGGCTTTTTGTACTGATTCACACATATGTATAGTGATCCAATTTATTCTTTGTACTATGACAGTTATGTGATGATATATATATGAGCCGATTTTGATGTGATGCAATGTGTTCTCTTTTATGCATGGATGATTTTACTTCTATATGTTATGGATGCATTTATTTCTAATGATTTTATGCAAATGATTATGACTAACATATCTATATTATGTTAACCTATGATATGTAAAATGTGATGTGTAAATAAGATGATCTATTGTGCGTATGCGAAATGATAGGTGATTTATATAAATGATTATATATGTGCTTTGTTTGTAATGAATTTTGTACGTTCATGCCTATGTGGAATGATTTATGCAATGAATGATTTATGATGTTATTTATGAGATGATATGGATGATGTAATATGAATGTGATGGTCGTGATATGATGCAAATGAGATGGTTTACCACGAATGAGATGGTTTTATGTAATGTATATGGTGGATATAATAGGATCTATGTTATGTTAATGCAAAGTGATGTGATGATGTGTAATGTAGTATGAGTGTAATGTGATGAGATGATGTCATGATATTATGCAAGTGTGTAAGACAATGAATTAAATGCTTATATACCTATTATGTATGATTATGCAAAAATGATTATGAAATGCTTGTGTAAATGTTTATATGATGCTTTATGTGATAAATGTGATGGATGAAATACTATGAAATGAATGCATCTATTTTTGAGAAATGCTTATGATGATATGCTTATATGATGATGGAAATGCAATGCATATATGATATGCTCATGATTTGTGGATGCAGGATTGATGATGATGATGATGATGATGATGATGATGATGAACTGTCATAGCACCTTGTTAGTGCGGTTAGCAAGGAAAGAAGTCATTTCAACAAGACACAAGATGATGCAAAATGCAAATGATGATGATGATGATTACTTGCCGAGGAATTGGGATTTTCAAAGGGCTGATTTCCTTATGTTTGATAACGCACATGGTATGATGCATCAAGGTATAGGAAACCAGGATGGCATGGTACCTAGTGTGATGGACTTTGACTTGACAATCAGATAGGAGTATTCTTGCTCACACCTGACATACAAAAACCTTGCTAGGATGCACTTTAGAAGTTTCAAACATCTCTGACCGAAACACAGAAAGGTAAACCTGTCCATGCAATAGTCAACAAGTTTCCCTAGACCTCTTCCATACATACCTAACAAAGCAAGTATTTGTCAAGGTTATATTACAAGGACGTCCAACAAGCATAGCAGACAAAAGAATAATGATCATTGCCCCATTCCTATTTCTCTAAATCCCTCGTTCAGATATAGTCGAGAGGTCCTTGGAATGAGCGTAAAATAAGATAAGTCAAAAGATAAAGACAAAGTATCTGAACAAAGTGATGTTCTTCAATACCGCTAACCAAAAGGGAATGTGTTTTCAAGGATAAGAACAAAACTATTGCCAAAAGATAATGCCCATTGTAGGAAGGATACATCCTAGGACATGTTAGTGGATGGCGGCACGTCATTTCGTTTATCCAAAGTGTTCTTTCTGATAAATGATGTCCATTGTAGGAAGGATTCATCCTAGGACATGATGTTATCAGATGATTGATATGGGACTATTTTGGATGATGGACTATCGACACAAAGAATTGACCAACTTGTTTACGTACTGACTTAGACCTGAGACTTGACGTTTTTGAGTTTTCACTTTTTAACTTGCTATACTTGTTTCTAACTGTTTGACCAAAGGTTGAGGATGACGATCAATTTATTATGAGTGATGTTTTATGGGTGTAAAGATGAGGTGGATGGATTTTTTCAAATATTTGGATATTTTTGATGTTTTGCAATGTTTTGAGGTTGTTTTTGGTATTTTTGAGATTTTTACAAATGTTTTGATTTTCAATTTTCAAATGTTTTTGGGATTTTCTGAGATTTTGACCAAGAGACTAACCTAAAGACCTATCCTAGGGGCCTCGGTGGCTGATCAACAGATTACCCTTGCCTACGTTATATACACAGAGACCACGTAATTTGACTGATGACTTGACCGATTTACAGATGATGATATACATCATGAAATGTCAATTTATTATGACAGACTCCTAAAGGACTAACCTAAATGTCTCAGGGGATGATCAAATATCAACCTTGCCTACGTTCAAGCTCATAGATGACGTAGTTCGATTGAAGACTTGACCAATTTACAAATGATGATATACATGATCTACAGTGTGATCTACAGTGTGAAAAGCAATCTGCTACTTACGACCTGATGCATGCTAATGCTGAAATGGGGAACAAATCTGTGGATAGCAAACCATACAAAGATGTTAAGCAAGAGTCAACTGAAAATGACTTGATTATAGGGATTTGTAAGGAGGATCCTATACATGAGAACAAAGATTCTATAAGTGGGGAAAGGGATGATAGCTTAGTGAATAATTTTTGCCATTTCTCTCTGAGTGATATTTGTCCGCCTGAAGGTGATCTTGAATTTTTTTTGGCAATGAACATGAAGATGAAGAGAGTTGCACCCTACTGGATTACGGTTGGGAAAATATTGGGAGCTTTGAAGATGTGGACAGACTTCTTAGAAGCTGTGAATCTACATTTGGGCATTCAGTGAATAGTAGCGTGGATGAATTACTGTAGTCCTCATCTTCCTCTGCTTGCTTTGATAATAGCCTTCAAGGAAATGTTCAACAAGGGCGGGCCTCATCAAGCCCATAATCAAGGCACTTAAAGGAAAATCACAACAAAATGAACAAAAAATGGAATTCGTGCCTTGTGATTATCCTCCTCCTCCAGCTACATGTTAGATAGATGGTTCAAAGGGCTTGGATTTTCAGAAAAAACAATAGTAAATCAATCACAGAGAATCCTTTGATGCAAGAGTCATCCAGGAATACACAGGAATTGCAACAAAATGTAGTTAATGATAACAAATGCTCATGTGCAGAACAACAGCAAGTGGGGCATACTTGGAGGTCTGAAGGAACACTGATATCTCAAAAAGAGAATGTTGACACTTGTCAGGAAATTGACAAGGTTAATTCATATAAAAAATAGGTAGTGGGTCACAAGCAACCTAAAAAGAAGCATAAGAAGCATCCATCTGATAAAAAGACTATGCAAAATATGCCACCTGTTATTGCCTATTCATCAGGATTTCAAGTGCAACACTCCATTTATCCAAAGTGGTAGACTTCAACATCATCAGCACTTCAAATATTGCCCTCCTTCTAGCGCCATAATGTGGATGTCAAATCTCCAAATGGTTAGTATTTTAAAACCAAGCTAATAATCAACATTCCTATGAAATAAATCAACATGCTTCATGATGCAATCAAAACAACAAAGGAAACTAGTTGAAAGCATACAATAAAACATGAAGTAAATCATCTAATATTGGATTGGTGCTTCTATGGAAAGAAGCCCTTTCCCAATCCTTGCTAAGATAAGCTAAATGATTAAATGCTTTGAAGATGGAGTAAGATGGGAAAAATCAGTTCTCAAATGAAGAGAGTGACTTTGCATAAGATTTGTGGATCAAGTTGTGGAGATGAAATGTTAAGATTGTGGAGTTGTGGAGGATTTGAACAATAGAGGAGACCTCTATTTATGGCCAAAAGTGATAAAATAATGCCAAACATGGAGGATGTGGGACTAAAGATAAGCCAATGAAAATAGGCCACTTGTCAACTTGTGATAGGCTTGAGGATGAGCACATTTTGGCCAATGTACCCAAGAGAGGGAAATTTCAAATTTGAAATTGAGAGTTAAATGCTGAGTTTGACTTGTGCAAGGGACATGTAAGAGACATTAATTGCTTTGTTGGATGTACATGTCCACTTGATTTTGAATTCAAACTTGAGGGAATATTCCTCAAAGATGCCATGTTGATGGAAAATGCTAATTTTATAAATGAATTAAAATGATTTATTGGTGCAAGTGGGAAAAGCTAAAGGATGTGATGGGTGGTTAGATTAGGTTAATTAGGGTTAGATTAACTTAAGATGATGATTAGATGCTTTGACCCATTTGACTTGAATATTTTGATTTATTTAAATAAAAAAGGAATGGAAGGTGATTTCAGACTTAATTAAATAAAAGGTTTGATTTATTTAATCAAGGAGGGTGATGTTAGGATCAAGTTGATTTATTTAATTTAAACTTATGACTTTAGGAGATTGATAAATAAACTTTATTTATTTGTTGAATGGATGAATATGACCTAATCGAATGCATTATGCCAATTTTGTGTGTCTACAGTTATTATCATGTTGCTCTTGTGTTTGAGAACACCATCAACCTCTAAATAATGTTGGTCTATTGTTGTCTTTTGATCATATGCTCCATTTCCTGAATTTAAGAAATTCATTATGATATGAACTTTCAAAAAGGCTGCTAGGAATTCATGGTGAGTACTAAGAAATTTGCAGTCCATAGTCTTTCCTTTCCATAAAACTTTGTTAACAATACTGCTTATTGTCATTCAATACTCCTCCAATCTTAATGTATTCTTTGACATGTACTTTGTATTTTATCACTGTAAAGGTTTTAACAGGTCTGTCATAATAGATCTGCCCATGTGGAGATTGATTATTAGTACTCTTTCATATATTCATCATGGTATTGTCTCCATGACATTGTATTGCTATTTGAGTTAGCATATTGTAACATTGACCACCATGTAACTGTGCTCTATATGCCTTTGCACTACGAATCTACCTATTTCCATGCTTTGATCATTAACAAAATTGACCTCCTCTATTTCAATCAATAAAATTATTGCCAACTGCACATCAACTGTAGAAAATGTAGATGAAAGTTGTGGTTGATCATTATGATTTGCATTCAAGACTTTTGAGCTTCTATTATAATCCGTGACAGGGTCCTTCTTTGAATCCTTTTGTCCATGCTTAGAGGAATCATTTCCAGAGGAAACCATTTGGAAACCTACAAAGCCTACAACATTGGTTAATGGCCCAGTATTGAGAGTAGAAGACACCTATCCTTTGCCTTTCCCAATTACCATTTTGCTTTGTATGGGCACATTATCTGTGTGAACTAGAGTTGATGTTTCTTGAATGTCTTTGCTTTTTGCCTTTGAATTTGTTTGTTTAGGAAAAAACAAGCCCTATGTTGCACACTGGGACAAGCTTCAATGACTGCTTGGTTGTCCCTTCTTCTAATGCATTCAAATGTTGATCTTCATTTCATTTCATGACATTGTTTTAATACTGTCATTTTGCAGAGCCTATGGCTCACTATTTTATGGTGCTTTGTTCTATTTTGTGGGCTTCTATCTTTGTTCATAGGTGATGATGTGCTCACCATATCTTTTCCCCATGTTATTGTAGTTGTAGACTCATGGAACTCTAACATAAGATCATTTGGTCATGACCTCTACCTCTATTGCATAACCTGTATGACATGATTGGAATGCTTTCAAGCTTATCATATTCATAATCTAGAAAACACTACATGACTTTCATTTATCTCATTTTCTGATATGTTTAACTAAAGTCCTCAAGGAATAATGATGAATGGCCTTAGCTTAAGCATGTTTACCCCTCCACATAGAGGGAAGCAAGTCATGGATCCTTTGAATTTTTTTTATTTCACTCTTTTTGCCATGATCTTACAGGAAGATTATAGAAAACAAGTAGCCATGTTTCCTTTTCCATGAAAAACAAGTATGATCTATCATGAATACCTTCTCATACTAGTATGTGATACTAGTGTCTCATATCATTCATGCATTAACTTTAGTAGCAGTGCCTCATGCTTTCATCACCTCTGAGAGATTGCATTGAAAGTTGTATTCATAAGACAAGACTATGAATTTAAATATGATTCCATTACCTTGAGAAAAAAAACAACTAAAAGCCCCCATGCACCAACCGTTATATAATATATGTGGCTGAAAACATCCCATTTGCCTCCAATGATAAGCATTAGCAATTCAACGTCATAAAAGCACTTGTACCCCCTACAAGCTATCATTATATAATACTATCATGTTCACCTTGATCCTCTATCCAATGTGATTTTATTGATGCATGTGAGGCTGCTCCTTGTTGTTTATTGTTTGCACCCTTCATTGCATGGATTATTCATAGTTTATCATTCACTACCAAAGTGAAAACATGGTTCACTTGCCCCCTTAATGGATGTAGTGAATACACTTGTTATGTGGCATACACTCATGATTACCACCCATATACATGAGGTCATGATTTTACCCATTATTTTTGTCTTGTTCATGACATGTAGCATGCATTCCTCTTTAGGACTGTCCCAACCCTCATGACTTTCACAATGCTTGTTACCCCACATGTTTACTACATGATCTCCACAACAGTTTACCTTTTCAATCATGTGCCACAATTAACACTGTCTCCTCACTTTGATCCTAGTGGGCAGACACATGTCCCCTATGTTGATGACCTGAAAGCTCATGATCCTATGTGATGTGTGGTTGTCCAATAAGGTTAAGGTGAGAGGGGCCTGAAAATACTCTAGATTTCTCCCTCATTATTTAAGAGATGCATAATTGAACTTGATGCATCTATGATTGGACTTGATGCATCTCCAAAATCTCTTCTTTTTATAAAATGGATCAAGGGTCCACTTAAGAAGATTGAAAGACATATCCAGCAAAATGTGTTGCATCCTTTGAATCTGATAATGAAAGTTGAGCAACTGGTGTGATTCCATATTGATTTAATGCATTGATAACATGTACATCTTTGATCAAGTTGCTCAATTTCCTATTTCTCTCAAAGCATGCTGAGCTCTACCCTCGTGGGAGCCACATTTACCCCACATGCTGCATTTAAATGAATCATAATAGTAACAAGACTTGTCCTAAATCTCCACATGAAGAAAATAAGTTAGAAAAAAGATGCATATTTTGGATGTGTTTAATGACTTAATTTTTTTTCCAGGACATCCAAGGTTTGCATGCTTATTTAATGCACTTAGGGATCAGTTTATACATGCATAGGTAGGTGTTCATGTAAGGTTTGAGATATTTCATTACTTAGAACATTGCTATAACATCATTGTGATTGTCATATGCAGGAGCTAGGAGCACTATGGAGCTAGGAAAGGAAAAGCAGCTCGAGGCAACAACAGGGCAAGGATGACACCTTCAAAACTAGTCATTCTCAGGCAATGATTGGTCTCCACCCTTATATACACATTCTAGTTTGTCTACTTATTCATGTATAAATTGTTTCTTTATTTTCATTGAATAAGTAAAGTTAGTCCCTTGGCTTGTGAGGGACATGTACACTTCATGATTATCAATAAAAGATTACATTTGTACACATATGATTCTCTTTTCTCATTTGTTGTAATTGCAACATTGGAATGAAAATGTAATCTGTTTCATTTGACAATATTTTTTCATGCATATTGAACTTAGCATTCTATGGTTTATCTTTTAAATGTTTAAACAAACAACACAAAAAGAATAAACACTAAGTTACTTGATTTCAATTGAAAGCTAAAAATCATGTAACAAAAACAACAATCCATCAAGTTTTACTCTCAGCAGGCTTCTACTTCCTCAGCTCCACCAAATTATCTTGCTTTGCCTCCTATTCCATCAGTTATTCCATCAAATGTTCCTCAAAGAGCTCAACTAGGATATCGTTCTTTGACAACACTTAAATTTAAACATGAAAATGACCAATTAAAAAAGGCAAGTACAATAATTGGAGGAAGAAAAAGATGAAGCAAAAAGAAGATTTGAACAAGTAATTGAGATATCCTCAACAATTTTTTCAATGAGGAAGTCGTCAGAGATGTATGCATTATTTCTAAGAGAGAAATTTCTGCAGTGGAAGCTAAATCAATTGGTTTTAAGAAGAAACATTGATTATGATAATGACAATGATTTTCTGTTGGACTATTTCCACAACCATCCTGTAATTCAAAACCAAATTTGTAAATTCTTCCAGCATGGATTTTTGATGGGAGATATTAATAATTATTTTTTAAATGTTTATGTTGGAGAATTGAAAATCATGCCATTTGTCTCTTTGATGCAAAATCAAGTTGAATGGTCAAAGACAATTGAAAAATACAAAGAAACACATAGGAAGTACGGATTGCCAATGAGACCAGAAATTCCTCATGAAAAGTAGTATATTACAATGGTCAGATCAATAGTCAGGCAAAACAATATCAACCCTATCTACGTTTCCAATTTGTTGAACAGTATATCAGCTTTCCAAAATTTTGAAGGAACACTTCCTCCGCAGGCACTAAATGCATGTATGGAAAGATATTACACCATCCTTGAGTCACTAAGAAGGAGTGAACATATAAGTCCAAATAGCATCAGATGGAGCTTAACAAGGGTAAGGCATGTATTCTCTTTGATAGAGCAGCAACAGGAATTCTGGATTGGTATGCGATTCAGGATTCCAATCATCATTATGCCTACTCCAAAGCTCAAAGCATCTGACAATATTCCAGCAGAAGTTTTTAGATCTTGGTATGAGAAACTGAAGGAGAACAATGGATTTGCACTCAAAACCAGACTTACATCACAATATAGGGAACGAGTGTTCGACTATGCAATATGGATGGAAGCAGTGAACAAAGAAAAGGAAACCACTATAATAATTGATAAGGAACCATGAGGACATGGTTCACAATAGGTGAGGGAGAATGGTGAGTGCCTCAAAAATACTTTTAAATAGTCATTTTATGGTTTAAAAGACTTGGTTATATTATTAATTAACATGACTGGCGGTAGACTATATGCTGATATATTTACTTGTTTTACTTTATGTTTGGCTAAATTAGTAAATATATTAGAGGTAATGCTTTGCATTGAATGTGTTGCTTTTGTGGTGATAATGATGAATTAATTATCCAGTTTGAATCTTTTACTGTCATAATTGGTATCCTATTTTTGAGGATCTTATTCAGGGTATTTAAAACTAATGATTGATGACTTAGTTCAAAGATAAAGTTAAATTCCCTGTTTAACCGCATGAAGACAATCACACTCATGATTGCTCTAGTTGGATGATGAATCACTAAAGTTTCAAATAAGCTCCTCTTAGTCGATTTGGGAACTTCTTGTCCCAACATTGATTTGGTGTTTTCCCTCTATCTATTTTTGATTTTGTTTTAGTCTTTATTTTAGACGCCTTGTATCTTGGCGGTTAACACCATGTTTTGAATTCAATAAAGGATATTATCATAAATATCCATCTTTAGTTTTAGGAAAGGAGTTAGATTATTTTCAATTAGAATTTGTAATTGCTGCACTACTCTGTTTTGTGTCCTTATTTGGGTCAATTTGAATGAAAATAAGAATTTATCTCGAATCACTGTGTTAGAGGTCTCACCGGAGGAAGAGTAGGACCCGCTCAACCAAAGGAAGTGACCTTGTGTGGTATTTCTCTGAGTTTATTTTATTTCTATTCAATGGATATTGAATCTAGAATGTTAAACTAGTTTGAATAATTTTCAACAGTTGTGTTTAATCGCTTTTAAGCTAAGTTCATCTTGGATAGAATGGTTTATTAGATTTATCATAAATTTTATTGGGTTAATCAAGATTTAGATGTTGTTTGTAGAAATTAAGTTTGACAATTATCTGTTAGGTTTAATAGAGGTAATGATGAAAACTTATGGAAATATTAAACTAAAACTTGTTTGGAATTTACTCATGGAAATTAGTATTTATGTTTTCTAGATTAATAATTATTTCCTTGCAATTTATTTTTGTTCTTTAAATTAGCATTTATTTTTCCAGCAAATCTTAAAATAGATTTCTTTTTAAGTAAATTAGAATTAAATTTAAATTTTAAATTCTAGATTAAGAATTAAATTAATTAAAATATATTCCATGAATTAGTCTCAATCAAGTCAAGCAAAGTTAGAAATAAGTCAACAGAACTTTAAATAAGGAAATGAGATAGAATTAATCCTTAGGAATTAGTTGTTGAAGTTCAGCTCCTGAAAGCTCTTGAGAGCTCCTGAAGGAGCCAAACCGAAACCAAAAGTCACTGTTTATAGTGCAAAACCCCCCAAAAATCTGTGAAAATCATCCTTATCGCATATAGCTCTAAGACACACCCGGTTCGATAATTAACTAAATGGTGCAAGTGTGACATCAATGACCTTGCCCATCACTCATCAAAAGAATTAATGATGGATAAATCGAATGATTAATTAGATGGGAAATCAACCATGATGGTGGAGTACACTTCAAAAGGCACTTAATAATATTCAGGGAATCCCCTTCAAGCCAAAGTTTAGAGACCCCATAATCTTTAGCCAATAAGAGGCCATGATAGGTCGCTGCTGAGAAAATAATCCTTGTTAAAGTTAATGAGATAATATATTAAGTCTTTTGTATCCTTGTTATGAATAAACTCTTGGAATCATGGTGAATATTTGGGTTGTGTGATAGGAGCTTCTTGTTCTTCATGTGTTTCTTGTGGTGGTTGGTTAGAATTTCCACCTTGCATAGAATAATCATGGGGTTCATAATGGAGCATACTAAGCATGTAGGTTGATTGTTCCATTTTATTTTTAGCTTATGATCATGTAATAAGGAATATACAAGGATGAAATTCAAATTTGTGATCTGGTTGTTGATTTTTTTATCTTAATAAGGTTAAGGTTTAATGAATTATGACTAGTTAAATATGATGTGAAAAGGTTGGATAATTTGATTGAAATTGAGCTTCATATGGTTGATAAGGATAAGAATATTTATTTGGGATTATCTATTTAAGGATTTTGAATGATGGCTGATAATTTTAATTAGGATGATTGATTTGAGTATTTTGAGGGATGGGTGATCATTTGAATTTGGACGATTAATTTGAGGATTTAGGTTGTGTACTAAGGTTTTAGGGTGATTATTTAAATGAGGATGATTAATTTTTGGATTTATGTAATGTATTAAGGTTTTGACTGATGATTTGGATTTAAATAATTAATTTTGGATGTGGATGATTTCTAATATTTATAATTGAATATTTGGACTTGATTCATCAATGGAATAGAATGATCAAAGGTTTGATGGCTAAATATGGTGCGGGATGTAAATCAAAATGTTTGAGATAATATAAACCTTATCATCGATGATGATAAGGGATTACTCTCTTACTTGGGATAGGAAAGTTCCCAAGAAAAATAGAGTTTAGATTCTTGGAATTTATTAGCTTAGGATAATACAAGTTCCTAAGTTAGTTTATTCAAGGTTGATGATGGATTTGGATGTTGATTAACTCAATAAACTACTTGAGACAAGAAAATTCTCAAGCAAACACGAGCTAGTGGATATAAGTAATGTTTTATTTAAAGGTTTATATTTTCTTAGGAAATTTTGATTTTTGATGATGGATGAAGGATTATTTAATTAATATATGTGTGTATTAAGGATGGATGAGTGATTTTATGGTATCCAGATCATGTGTTGAATTAAAGGTTGAATTGATGATGGATGAGCATTGAATTATATTTTGGTAAGGTTTTGGGATAAAATTTAAGCCCAAATATAATGAAGATTTGGGTTAACTATTATGATAATGATTTTTACGAAGGTTTGGAAGGAATATTTTGATGAGAAATTCGGGAAGGTTCTAATATAATAGACAAGATTAAGATTTGTTAAGGTTATGAGTTGGGGTATGGTTATGGTTGGGGTAATGATTTGGGTTATAATGGGGTAAAGTCATATGAATTGGGGTATGGAAAAAAAGGAGTGAAAGCTCAAGGAGGTTGAAACACAAATGTGATGACATACGTATGTTTTGAGATGCATATGCATCAAGAAATGTAAGCATAGGTGATGGAGAAAGTGTTAGACTAAAGAGATGAAATTATGAAAATGTGTAAGCACAAAAATATTGAATTTGTTGAAATAACAAGGTGCTAAGACACAATGCAAATGCATTGATCTAGGTGGATGATTTTGATTGTGGACTCTTGGTGAGAGTTACAAAGTAAACAAAAAACACAACAACTAACTATAGAATTTTATGAATTTAGGTTGATAGGCATACACTATTTTTGTACAAGAAGATGTGTCAAACATTTGTACCTATATTTATCCAGGTAGGAATGTCATCTTATGTGGACCCACATTTATATTATCTACCAAGGGCATGGGTAGCTAAGAAATAAAATTTCATGAACCACCTATGAACTCCTTTGCCTTGGAGGCTTAAGCCTTACCCAAAATAAGCTGTACCTCCATCACCCAAAATTACATTATGAGTAAATTCTCGAGCTTAACTGATATCTGGTGCATCATAAATAGATAATTAAAAGGTCTTATTATATATATACAAGCACTCTAAGATATCATTTTTACACTAAAAAGGGTATGTGAGACTTAGATCCATGAACAAAAGCCCATCTACAAGCATGTGACAATTGAATGTCACTTCACTTTGTGTCTTGACAAAATAGAGGCCCTGAGGATATGCCAAACACAATGATGACTCTTTCGAGGTAAAAATTTAATCCTCCCCCTTTATATACCCCACCATATTTGTATGGTTGAGGTTGTCCCCCAAGGTGATGAAATCCCTAGGTAGGCCTCCTAAAGGGAAAGGAATGCTAGGTGCTTTTGATCACCCAAGATGGCATGAAGTGTAAGAGGAAAGTATACACACAAACAAGCACCCTTAAGATATAATCTAAAAAAAGGAAAGATGTGAAATTTTTGGTCCCCAAGGTTGCATTAAGCACAAGGGGAGAGAATACATTCCATAAATTTTTAAAATGCAGCAAACAAGTTCATTAACTAACTAATTTACTGTAGGTGGCACTAGATTAATGATAAAAATATTATCTAGCAAATGTAACCTACACCAAATATGTTAGTAGTTTTAAATATTGATCTTTGATAGGTGTAGATAGTTGTACCACTTAGTTAGAGCAACAAGTCAAAATAACAAGTTAGCACAAAAATAAATAAAATAGAGAAAAAATTAAAAAAAAATGGAACCAAGCTTGTATGGAGCAAAGGTATTGAATCATGAATGCAATCCAAAATAGACGAAAATTACTAAGACATAGAAACAAAAAGTAGAAAACAACAATAATAAAAAAAATCATGGAAGTGCTAAAACATGTATGCTCTTATGTACATAAGCACTAAATCAAAAACTTGTAGATAACAACAAGCAAATGGTAGCGATTTTTCTTAAAAAACAACAAGGACCAACAAAATAGAACACTAAAAATGGTCAAAAATATAGGGAAGCATGTTAGTAGACAAATTAAAAAGAATGAAAATATAAAAGCACAAAATGATAGAAAATAGAGAAAAACCCCCATGCACAAAAGTGTTGAATGACAAGGTGGTAGCATTGATTTGCATAAGTGTTGATTCACAAAGCATAAGCAAGAAATCAGGTAGGTTGAGAAATATCTATAAGAAAAATATATTATCCTAAAAAAAAGGATTTGAAAATGATGAAAAAAATGAAATAACACAAAGAACCTGCATAATAAATGACAAAAATAGAAAAATAGCAAGAAAATGTTAGAAACAAGATACAAAATTCACAAAACTAAAATATTGTGCAAGCACTAAAAGATGCAAAGAGTTGATCTAGAAATGTGTTAAAAAAAGGGTGAAAGTGCTAAACCACAAACCTTCACATAAAAATATATAGAAAATTCAAACAAAAAATAGTGACAGGGATGTGGCTCCCACCAAGCATGCTAAAATAAAGAAAACGAAAAGGAATAAATGATGTTAGATAATAAAAAAAATAAAGATTCACATAAACTAAATTAAATATTTTACCTTGCTTCTCTTGCTACTCTAATTGAGATAAAGTGAAGTGCGCTCAAAGCTCCACTTGATGTGTTTAGTAAGACATGTATTGAATTTTGTTATGTAATGTGGATTTCTTAATGCATCAACATAACAATAGCCAAGGATGTAATGGACTAATTCTCAAAGTAACAACATCGGGATATGATTTCTTATGTTGATGAAAATGAAAGAGAAGGGATCCAATTTATAGATTTTTCAAGGAAGGATTGGAGAGTTGAGACACAAATTTGATGGAGATCTAGGATTTGAGGAGAATGGAGGCATGGATTAAATTTGTAGTCATTTAACAAGTGTCAAAAGAGGGAAAACATATTTAATGATTGTCAAATGATATGTCCAAATGAGTGCAAGATGAAATGGTACCTACATATGTGTGATCAAGGTAGCCAAGCCTAGGCCAAAAGTCAAAGATAAGGTGGAGGCTTGGGAGTATTTCAAGCTTATAAGCTTGCATGCTCACACATGTGTGAGCAAGGAATGGGGTGAGTAGTTATGATCACACATATGGGAGCATGGGGAGAGTGGGGTGGTGGATTTATAATTTAATCCATATGAAAATATTTGATGGAAAGGATTGAAATTCCATGGATTAAAGAAGAAAAAATAGTAGGGTTAATTAGCTTTAATTAGTTATTTATTCATGAATTAGTTAATTAATTAAGTTAGATGAATTTGGGACTTGGTATTTAATTAAATTGATTTAATTTATTAATCTTAGGGAGGAAATGGAAGTTAATTATGGGAAGGGTACTTAATTATATAGTAAATTATTAATTACAAAATTATGGGATAGTGACTAATTGTGGGAATAATTAATTACTGGGGAAATAATGATTTAGGATTCAATGGTGAATTTTGGGGTGTCTATAGAAACCATGCAAAGTAATCTCAAATAATCCCTCCAAAACTAACATTCAAATCTTAAGAATCATTCCCATGAGAAAATAAATCTTGAAACAAAATAAATTAGAAAACGAGTTGGGAAATACTTATTAGATGATTCACCGCTAAGAGGACCAATAGAGGCGAATGAGATTGGTCTTATAGAATACACCAAGCCATAGTGATTCTCTCTAAGAATAATCTCCTCAATAGGTTCATTCTAAAATTATTAATTACAAAAATATGGGATAGTGACAGATTGT
>VDFB02329817.1:0-151065 GCA_007258455.2 Sequoia sempervirens
AGAATTGTTGCCATTATTGATATATAATAAAGAGATATTTGTTGCTGGGTTTTTTCTCCCTCAGGAGGAGGGTTTTCCCAGGGTATCTGCTGTGTCTTTGTGTTGAAATTTTGAATTAATTTATGTGCATTCAATCTGATCATTAAAATTTAACATTACTAAGTCCACATTTTAGCCCAACCTTATAGTGCTTATGGCTGTGATTGCAATTAGAGTGTTTTTTAAGCCATTCACACAAAGAAGCGCAATAGGTTGATTCAAAAGCACTTGAATGGCTTTGTCTGTGCAGTACAACCTTTGATTGCATGAAAAGAAGGTACAAGGGCAAGATTCGCATGAAGCACTTGGCCTTGATGACATTGACCCATATTCAAATTGGATTGTTGAGCCTAATGATGTTGATGTGGATTCCTTGTTAACTAATGTTGAGTTAGCTAGGTTGGAGGAGGCAAAAGGCAAGGTTGGTCATCCATCAGGAGTAGGTTCCTCACATACACAACTTGAACCTATCATTATGGATGAGGCACATGTTGAGGCTCCTATAGGGGATGTTACAGCTATACCATCTACTTCAGCAACACCCGCACAGCAGCAACAAACTTTTTTAACTTTTAGTTGTAGACAAAATTTATGATTTATAATTTCCATTGATACTGAAACTTGAAGTTCATATGCATTCAAAGGTTGAACTTGTTTTTTAGTCTATAATATGTACTAAACTCAAATTTTGGTTTATATATGATGGAAATCAGTAACACGCTCTACAAATTCAATATATATGTGTGTTTCTAAAGAATGTTTTTTAAATTATGAATTTTCAAATGTTAATAAATTTGCCAAGTTATGCCGAGTTTTTCCTTGAGTTTTTGTCAAGTCCCAAGTCTTTACAAAATTTGGATCTGCCAAGTTATTACCAAGTCCAAGTTTTTCAGCTATGGTTCTTGGCATAAAAATGGATGCTAGATATGAGATGAAGATGAAGCCTCCAAGAGAAAAACAAGTGAAACCAAAGATTAACTTAAACATTAATCCATATTCCAAGGATTTATCAATTGTTAGAAAGAGTATCTTCTATGTTAGTCAAAATTGTGTCATTTGCCAGGCGTCGTGAAGTTTCAGACTTTATCGCTAGCAGCCTGGAGTATTATTATTTATGAATTTTTGGATGAAGAGATCATCACCATAGGATTGCGGCGACCTTCGGCGACTGTTCGGTTCCCTCGCCCAGTCGACTTCTAAATTTTAATTTGTTTTAAGTCCGTGAGAGCCCACGAAGTCTTCGAAATTCCGGACTCGAGCCCCACCCGTGACTCTCCTCGACCCCGACCTTGGCAGTCCATGCAGCCCCTGACTCACTGTGGTCGGATTCTCGGAACCCGGGCGCAAAACTCCAGCAGAGTTCGCAATCTATGGTGATGATCATCTTCATCCAAAGAATTCATAAAGTAATAGCCTCAAGGCATTTAGCTATATATTTGAATAGGATTGGCTTTCTGTGCTATGAGCAAGTACAATTTTATTTGGCATAGAGGTACTCTTTCACAACAATTTGTTAAATCCTTTGTTCATTTTTTGACTCTCACTTGTGAAAACCAGGTCTGCAAATTGCTTTGGGGTTGATAGAAGAAAAGAGATTGAACTAAAAAGGTCAAAATAGAGCAAGGTAAGTGATCTAACAATTCTTTTTGTTTGTTTTCTTCAATTTTTTTGCATTCAAAATAAAAAAAACAAGAAAAACAAGGGGAAATGCTGCCAAATTTTTTTCTATTTTCCTTAATAGTCTAATTCTTATTGTTTCTATTTTCTAGCTTGGTTTTGCATTTTTTTTCTTTTGCAAATGTTTGAAACTTTGAAATTTTGAATCACATTTATTTGCTGATTTTTTAGCAAACCATAGCTGATTTTTTTTTCCATTTTGAACTTGAAACAGCAATGTCTTCTTCAAATCCAAAGGGACTAAAAAAAGACCTTGCATGGAAGTATGGAATTCCAAGAAATAAAAAAGGTGAATTGACATGTCATGAATGCAACAAATGGATGACAGGAGGAATAAACAGATTAAAATACCACCTTGCTAGAATACCTGGGCAAAATGTGGAGGGATGCAAGAATACTACTCCTGAGATTATTAGAGAGATGAGGGCCCTTCTTGTTGAATATGAGCTTAAAAAAGAGGAAAGACAAAAAACAAAGGATGCCCTAACAGCAGTGATGAGTGGATCTCAATCCCAATCTACACCCTCTATGCCCCATGGTGTTGCAAGTCCAAGCTTCTGTGCTCCACATTCATCTTTTGGTGAGAGTCCTGATGGTTCCTTTTCTACTGCTAGTGCTAGTCAGGGTCTTTCATCAGGACCAATTTTTTTTGTTCCACGTAATGTTCCAGGAGCATAACCTTCACTTGAAGGTACAGGTTGGAATAAAGAAAAGCATCAAGAAGCTAGGATGGCTGCTGCAAACTTTTGGTATTACAATAATCTACCTTTCAATGTTGCAAACAGCCCATATTGGGAAGGTTTGGTGAACGCCCTTACAGTTGCAGGAAAGGGGTTTAAGACCCCATCATCTAAAGATTTGAGTGGGCCATTGCTAGAGGAAGCCGTAAAGAATACACGGCTTGTGGCTGATGAGCAAAAAAAATTTTGGCGAAGAAAAGGTTGCAGCATTTTATCTGATGGGTGGACAGATGGACGAAATAGAACTCTCCTTAACTTTTTAGTGGCCTCTAATGGTGGATTGGTGTTTCTAAAATCAATAGATGCCTCCCATGAAGTTAAAAATGTTGAGACTTTATGCAATCTATTAAATGGGGTGGTCCAGGAGGTTGGATTTGATAATGTTGTCCAAATTATCACAGACAACGCAGCTGCATATGTAGCTCCATGTAGACTACTTATGGAGAGGCATCCCACAATTGCATGGTCTCCATGTGCTGCACATTGCTTAGACCTATTGCTAGAGGACATTGGGAAGATTTCATGGGTCAAAAGTGTGGTTGAAGATGCAAAAAGTGTTACAAAATTTATCTACAACCATACTTGGGTGCTTTCTTTGATGAGGAAATTTACACAAGGACCTTGTGCGACCTGGAGTGACACGATTTGCTTCCTCACATTGCAAAGCATTCTTGGTGCCATTAATCATCTCAAACAAATGTTCGTGTCTGATGCTTGGAAGGAGTCCTCATTTTCCAATAGACCTGAAGGGGAGAGGATTGTTGCCATAGTTTTTGATGAGACATTCATCAAAAATGGAGAGGAGTTGATGGGGGTAAGTAGCAATCACACAAAAATAAATTATACATGATAATCTATTTGCTGTTTTTTTTTTTTAGGGGTTAATTTTGTTATGATTTAACATTTGTTTTCATTTTTTTAGGTGACAGAACCTTTGGTGAGGGTTCTTCGTATGGTGGATGGAGATGGCATGCCAATGGGGTTCATCTATGAGGCCATGGATAGGGCCAAAGAGGCCATATCACATTACTATGGCGGAAACAAAAGGAAATATGAAATCATATGGCGCATCATTGATCGGAGATGGACACACCAACTCCACCAGCCGATCCATGCCTTTGCCTACTTCTTGAATCCGAAGTTCTACTTCTCGAACACATTTAAGGCGGATGAGGAGGTCATGGAAGGTCTTGTCATATGCATTGATAGGATGGTGCCTGATCCTGAGCTGAGAGATAAAGTGCTTGATGAGTTGGAGGTGAGATTTGTTACATCTTATTTATGAATTTGCAATGTTGAGCCTTGACTATCTATGAATTTTCTATATTTGATTTACTTTTTCTTTTATCTATTCAAGGTCTACAAGGGTGCAAAGGGGAGACTCTTTTCCTCCCAACAAGCAATTGAAAGGAGAGGAAAACAACAACCAGGTAAAAAATGAAATTAGAAACTTGATTCTTACATATAGATTGTTTACTTTATTCTTATTTCTTAATACTTATATTTTTTAAACATGTTTTTGTAGATCTATGGTGGAGAACTATGGTGCTAGCACACCAAATCTTCAAAAGCTAGCCATACGTGTCTTGTCACAGCCATGCAGTGCTTCTGGGTGTGAACGGAATTGGAGTTTATTTGAGAACATTCACACAAAGAAGAGGAATAGGTTGACTCAGCAGCGCCTAAATGATTTAGTTTTTGTTTACTACAACCTTCGCCTTCGAACTAGAAAGGTGGAGGGTGTTTCACACGAGTCCATCGACTTGGATGACATTGATCCATATGGTGAATGGACTATTGATGAACAAAATGATGAGGCTGATGTCTTCCTTACTGATGAGGATCTTGCTGAATTAGAGAGAGCAGCAGCAGAAGAAGAAGCAGCAAGATTGGATGCCATGGAGGACGACGAAGACACATTTGAATATCATGTTTCCCCTGCTCGATCTCCTAGTCCTCGTTTGGATACTATAGCACGGGCACCTTCTAGTTCTAGGCCTCCAAAATTGAGTACCATTGGGAGGGGAAAAAGGAAGATGTAGATTACATGTGGTTGTTAATGTTTTCCTCTTTTTGACATGATTATATGTAAACATTTATAAATTTATGATGCTGTTCTACATTGAAACTATGAGTATTTGATGACTATGAATGATGAAATTTCAATTATTGAGTGTTTGATGATCATATGACATGTGTAATCTTTGAATTATAAGTGTTTGATAATCAAATTAGGCTCTTATGTTCTCTAAATGCATTAATTTGTTCTTGTTTTTTTGTAAAACTACGGTTTTTTTTTTTGCCGAGTCCTAACCGAGTCTTTTCCCGAGTTCGTGCCGAGTCCCGAGTCCGAGTCATATTTTTGGGCTGCCGAGTCCGCGGCGAGTCCGAGTTTTCCAACTATGGGCCAAACTATGACTAGTTGTTGGGATGGATTCAAGGAGTCTCAATCATAAGAGGGATGGACAAGGTAGCATGGATAGGGAAAGTAGATACAAGTGTATCCACTAAGTAGGCCACCTCAAGGGTGGAATTGTCTTCATTTGTATATTCCTGCCGCTTGGGGCCAAGAGGTAGGTTGTCTTGGTTAGACACTACACGCTCTTGGGCTTAGATGAATAGCTTCAGGCGGACTTATCATGTTTCCCATCCAATTCCTATTATGATTAAACTTTCATTATGCATTATGGATATGGTGTAGTTTAATAGTTATGTATTTACATGGTTCAAATATTTATATATGTTTGATCATATGAATTATATTCCAATACTATCTAACATGATTGCGGGATCTAAACCGAGATTTACCTTACTTAAAACATTTAATTGGTAAGTTGTAAGCCTAACTACATTGAAACTTGTGCTTCTAGGGCAAGATTTAGGGCAAACCCAAAAGGGGACATTACATTGTGGGGCAGGGTTCAAAGCCCCTAAAGATGAGGAGATAAAAGACCCCATTTTGTCCCAAAAGGTGAATGATGTGAAAGCCACAATAGAGGAGCAGCAAGACATTTGGAGGAAGAAGGGTTGCACCATCATGACTAATGGTTGGACCAATAGAAAAAATAGGACATTGCTCAATTTTCTTGTTTCTTACTCAGGTAAATATTTTACTTCCTAAAATGCATTGATTTAGTGATTAACAATCAAGATTTTAAATTTATGTTTTATTGAATCATTTATTTTGTTTCTTTTTCAAGTGATACCATGTTCATCAAATCTATTGATGCATCTGGCAACACCAAAAATGTTGAATTCCTTTGTGAGGCTTTGGAGGTTGTCTTGGCTGAGATAGGGGAGGAGAATGTGGTGCAAATAGTCACGGAAAATGCAGCAAATTATGTTGTTGCAGGTAGACTATTGATGGATAGGCACCCATCATTATTTTGGATACCTTGTGCCACTCATTGCCTTGACCTCATATTGGAGGATCTTGGCAAGATTGCTTGGATCAAAGCATGTGTGGAGACCACAAAGAATATTTGTAAGTTCATATATAATCAATCACACATGGGTCCTCAATCTTATGAGGCAATGCACAGGGCAGAACGAGTTGGCTTGCCTTGGGATAACCCACTTTGCTACCAATTTCATCACTCTATAATCCTTGTTGTAGTCAAAGGGAGCTTTGAGGCGGATGTTTGTTAGTGAGGAGTGGACTTCCTCAACATATGCTAACCCAAATGCAGGGGATGAAGTGTCAAGTTGGATTTTTTATGAGTGGGGCTTTTGGGTACCTACTACAAAGATCGTCAAGGTAAATGTAATTAGTAATTAGTTTAGTAATTCTACATTATATTTTCATTCTTATTTTTATTTTATTTACTTATTTTTGTTGACTTTTACTTATGTCAATGTTTCATAATAATTGCAGTTCACAAAGCCTTTAGTGGTTCTATTACGAGTTGCTAATGGGGAGAAGCCCGGAATGGGCTACACATATGAGGGCATGGATAGGGCCAAAGAGGCCATTAGATCCATTTATGGGAGAGTTTATGATAAGTATCGCCCCATTTGGGAGATCATTGATAGACAATGGCACCTCCGGCTTCACAAGCCCCTACGCGCAGCAACATATTTTCTCAATCCGGCATTCCAATTCCGCAAAGAATTGAAAGCGGATGAGGAGGTTTTGAGTGGGCTCTACACAATTGAGTGGATGTTTGATTCTCATGTTGGATCCCAAATTGTCACCGAGATAGAGGTTTTCAGACGTGCACAAGGAGATCTCTTTGCAAGAGACATATGCAAGGCTACTCGATCAACATTGCATCCAGGTAAAAATTTATTAAGGGCATAATAGTAGTTTAAAAATTAAGACTTTTCCATTTTTTATATTACTATTAAATATTCAAACTTAAAGTTGGACAATGAGATTGATTTTTTTTCTTTTTCTCATCTCAGATGCATGGTGGGAGAGATTTGGTGCTAAAGTACCAAATCCTCAGAGGATTGCAGTTCAAGTATTGAGCCAACCATGCAGTGCCTCGGGTTGTGAGCACAATTGGAGTATGTTTGAGCACATACACTCCAAGAAGCGCAACAAATTGTCAATGCAGAGGTTGAATGATCTTGTTTATGTTCATTACAACCTGCGCCTTCGCCATAGACAGATATTGGGCAGTGACTTGTCACCCATCACATTGGAGGAGGTTGATCCGCAATCAGATTGGATCACTAAGGCTGAGGATGCTGGTTTGGGCATAGTTGGAAAACTCAGACTCGCCGCGGACTCGGCAGCCCAAAAATATGACTCGGACTCGGGACTCGGCACGAACTCGGGAAAAGACTCGGTTAGGACTCGGCAAAAAAAAAAACCGTAGTTTTACAAAAAAACAAGAACAAATTAATGCATTTAGAGAACATAAGAGCCTAATTTGATTATCAAACACTTATAATTCAAAGATTACACATGTCATATGATCATCAAACACTCAATAATTGAAATTTCATCATTCATAGTCATCAAATACTCATAGTTTCAATGTAGAACAGCATCATAAATTTATAAATGTTTACATATAATCATGTCAAAAAGAGGAAAACATTAACAACCACATGTAATCTACATCTTCCTTTTTCCCCTCCCAATGGTACTCAATTTTGGAGGCCTAGAACTAGAAGGTGCCCGTGCTATAGTATCCAAACGAGGACTAGGAGATCGAGAAGGGGAAACATGATATTCGAATGTGTCTTCATCGTCCTCCATGGCATCCAATCTTGCTGCTTCTTCTTCTGCTGCTGCTCTCTCTAATTCAGCAAGATCCTCATCAGTAAGGAAGACATCAGCCTCATCATTTTGTTCATCAATAGTCCATTCACCATATGGATCAATGTCATCCAAGTCGATGGACTCGTGTGAAACACCCTCCACCTTTCTAGTTCGAAGGCGAAGGTTGTATCGAACAAAAACTAAATCATTTAGGCGCTGCTGAGTCAACCTATTCCTCTTCTTTGTGTGAATGTTCTCAAATAAACTCCAATTCCGTTCACACCCAGAAGCACTGCATGGCTGTGACAAGACACGTATGGCTAGCTTTTGAAGATTTGGTGTGCTAGCACCATAGTTCTCCCACCATAGATCTACAAAAACATGTTTAAAAAATATAAGTATTAAGAAATAAGAATAAAGTAAAGTTTAAAACTTTAAACAATCTATATGTAAGAATCAAGTTTCTAATTTCATTTTTTACCTGGTTGTTGTTTTCCTCTCCTTTCAATTGCTTGTTGGGAGGAAAAGAGTCTCCCCTCTGCACCTTTGTAGACCTTGAATAGATAAAAGAAAAAGTAAATCAAATATAGAAAATTCATAGATAGTCAAGGCTCAACATTGCAAATTCATAAATAAGATGTAACAAATCTCACCTCCAACTCATCAAGCACTTTATCTCTCAGCTCAGGATCAGGCACCATCCTATCAATGCATATGACAAGACCTTCCATGACCTCCTCATCCGCCTTAAATGTGTCCGAGAAGTAGAACTTCGGATTCAAGAAGTAGGCAAAGGCATGGATCGGCTGGTGGAGTTGGTGTGTCCATCTCCGATCAATGATGCGCCATATGATTTCATATTTCTTTTTGTTTCCGCCATAGTAACGTGATATGGCCTCTTTGGCCCTATCCATGGCCTCATAGATGAACCCCATTGGCATGCCATCTCCATCCACCATACGAAGAACCCTCACCAAAGGTTCTGTCACCTAAAAAAATGAAAACAAATGTTAAATCATAACAAAATTAACCCCTAAAAAAAAAAAACAGCAAATAGATTATCATGTATAATTTATTTTTGTGTGATTGCTACTTACCCCCATCAACTCCTCTCCATTTTTGATGAATGTCTCATCAAAAACTATGGCAACAATCCTCTCCCCTTCAGGTCTATTGGAAAATGAGGACTCCTTCCAAGCATCAGACACGAACATTTGTTTGAGATGATTAATGGCACCAAGAATGCTTTGCAATGTGAGGAAGTGGCTAGCAAATCGTGTCACTCCAGGTCGCACAAGGTCCTTGCCATTTGTAAATTTCCTCATCAAAGAAAGCACCCAAGTATGGTTGTAGATAAATTTTGTAACACTTTTTGCATCTTCAACCACACTTTTGACCCATGAAATCTTCCCAATGTCCTCTAGCAATAGGTCTAAGCAATGTGCAGCACATGGAGACCATGCAATTGTGGGATACCTCTCCATAAGTAGTCTACCTGCAGCTACATATGCAGCTGCGTTGTCCGTGATGATTTGGACAACATTATCAACTCCAACCTCCTGGACCACCCCATCTAATAGATTGCATAAAGTCTCAGCATTTTTAACTTCATGGGAGGCATCTATTGATTTTAGAAACACCAATCCACCATTAGAGGCCACTAAAAAGTTAAGGAGAGTTCTATTTCGTCCATCTGTCCACCCATCAGATAAAATGCTGCAACCTTTTCTTCGCCAAAATTTTTTTTGCTCATCAACCACAAGCCGTGTATTCTTTACGGCTTCCTCTAGCAATGGCCCACTCAAATCTTTAGATGATGGGGTCTTAAACCCCTTTCCTGCAACTGTAAGGGCATTAACCAAACCTTCCCAATATGGGCTGTTTGCAACATTGAAAGGTAGATTATTGTAGTACCAAAAGTTTGCAGCAGCCATCCTAGCTTCTTGATGCTTTTCTTTATTCCAACCCGTACCTTCAAGTGAAGGTTGTGCTCCTGGAACATTACGTGGAATAAAATAATTTGGTCCTGATGAAGGACCCTGACTAGCAGTAGAAAAGGAACCATCAGGACTCTCACCAAAAGATGAATGTGGAGCACGGAAGCTTGGACTTGCAACACCATGGGGCATAGAGGGTGCAGATTGGGATTGAGATCCACTCATCACTGATGTTAGGGCATCTTTTGTTTTTTGTCTTTCCTCTTTCTTAAGCTCATATTCAGCAAGAAGGGCCTTCATCTCTCTAATGATCTCAGGAGTAGTATTCTTGCATCCCTCCACATTTTGCCCAGGGATTCTAGCAAGGTGGTATTTTAATCTGTTTATTCCTCCTGTCATCCATTTGTTGCATTCATGACATGTCAATTCACCTTTTTTATTTCCTGGAATTGCATACTTCCATGCAGGGTCTTTTTTTACTCCCTTTGGATTTGAAGACGACATTGCTGTTTCAAGTTCAAAATGAAAAAAAAAATCAGCTAGGGTTTGCTAAAAAATCAGCAAATAAATGTGATTCAAAATTTCAAAGTTTCAAACATTTGCAAAAGAAAAAAAATGCAAAACCAAGCTAGAAAGTAGAAACAATAAGAATTAGGCTATTAAGGAAAATAGAAAAAAATTTGGCAGCATTTCCCCTTATTTTTCTTGATTTTTTAAATTTTGAATGCAAAAAAATTGAAGAAAACAAACAAAAAGCAGTGTTAGATCACTTACCTTGCTCTATTTTGACCTTTTTGGTTCGTTCTCCCTTCTTCTATCAATCCCAAAGCAATTTGCAGACCTGGTTTTCAAGAGTGACAGTCAAAAAATGAAAAAAAAAGCCAAAAAAAACGTGGGTTTTAACCCGTTTTTGGACTCAGCCGCGCAGGAGAGTCCTGGGTCGGGACTCGAAGTGACTCAGACTCGGCGAGAGGTCGGACTCGGGAGTCCCGACCTAGGACTCCCTCGGACTCGACTCCGAGTCCGCCGAGTGGACTGACAGGTAGGGACTCCCGAGTCCGCGGCGAGTCGGCCGAGTCCGCAAACTATGGTTTGGCCTGATAGGATAGCCTTGAAAGGGTTCCTGCAAACTACTCAACCCATCTAAGCCCAAGAGTGCACAACGTGTGACCAAGACAACCCACCTCTTGTGTAATGTCCCCATTCTCGGAGTAACAGCTTGGAGATGAGAGCTAGTTCATTCACCATTCCCGTGAGCTAGTTATCCTGGTGAGAGAATGTTTCTGGCCAAGAGAAATATAATTTGATGAGGTAAAAAGGGAATTATTTTTAATGAAAAATAAAATATAATATTTATTATATTTTATTATTATTTTATTCCCCACTTGCAATGCCAAAACAGTTTTATAAAAGTGAGTCTAGGAAGGGGAGGACTTTGGGAGTTATAAGGCAAATGAAATATTATTATATTCTTTCTAGATGGTCGACTCACTTCATGTGATGAGTAAAATAAAAAGAAATAAAATATTATTTACTGCCTAAGTCGGCCTTGGCTGGGGCGGCTGGGGGAATGATATAAAAGAAGGTTTTGTAATTCATTTGGATACGGAGAATTGAATTCGACTTTGGCATTTGAGTGTCTCTTGGCTGAAGAATATTTTCAGACTGTTCAAGGTGATGACCCCTTGATTTCTAGGGTTTGGTGATGGCCCCATTCCCACTTTGAGAGGTGGACATATTCAGTGTTCACCATTGAGTTCATTGCATTCACAATTTTTGGAGCATTTTTTATATCAGACCTGGGCGCTTCTTCTCTTGGCATCTATTCCATTTTTGTGGCAGCGATTGCATTAGAGGAGGATGATTTATATCAGACCTGGGTGCTACTCTTTATTGGCATCGACTTCATTGTTTGAGGCAGCAATTCCATGCTTTGAGAGGAGGCGACTCATTGTGGAGATTGTATACCTTTATTCCAGGCGCTTGAAGAGGAAAAACTGTGGTACTTCTCCATACTTGTGGTATAGCAGTCTAAGAAGATTTCATCAGCATTCATACTCAGACTTTGCACTTCCAGGTTCCATTAAATTATCTTGCATTCATTACTAGCATGTTAGTTTAGTAGCTCTGCATCAAACCAGCATTTTCTAATGTCAAATCGTCCTTCACATAGAGGCGATTAGCTGGAAATTATTAACAAAACATTGTAATCAGATCAGTCACTATAGTTGCATGATAATCTATCATTTTGGCATTGCAAAATAATCATTTCTTGAGGGCAAACTGCTGTAATAGTTGGTGGTCAATGTTGTAGTCCGTTTGGAGATATTTTATGCAATATCATGCAATTTGGAGTTTGCACATGATATGTTTGTCAAAATGTCAGTTTGCTGTAGCTTCATGTTGGCATAGATTTCAGTCAACTATTTGAATTAGAAAATACCAAAACACTTGCATATCATTCCTAGATACAATTGCAATCATTTGGCATTGTTTAGTTTAACTTTTTATGCATTTCAACATCATACCAAAGAAGAAAAACAAATCAGAAACCTTAACCAGCCTGGGACAGTTCACAAGACAACTGTTTGACGAAATTCCTAAGAGTTGGAAACTGAAAATTAAGGTCAGATTTGACAAGGGATATTTCATCTTGGCCCCAAGCGGCAGGAATGTCTAAACCAAGACAATTCCACCCTTGAGGTGGCCTACTTAGCATGCGAGAGCCCGTAAACTCCACTAACTTGCTTCCTACAACCTTACATTTGATTGATCATAGGATAAAGACATATATATATATATATATATATATATAGCAAGAAGTAATTATGATTTGATTGATCATAGGATAAAGACTATATATATATATATATATATATATATATATAAGTCATAATTACTACTTGCTTCCTACAAGCTATATATATACATATATATATATAGAATAAGGTTGTAGGAAGCAAGAAGTAATTATATATATACCAATCAATTAGTCATAATTACTTCTTGCTTCCTACAACCTATATATATATAGAATAAGGTTGTAGGAAGCAAGAAGTAATTATATATATATATACCAATCAATTAGTCATAATTACTTCTAAGGTCCAATAATTGCTGCAAGCATCATTATTGCATAATCATACATAATATATATCTATTTCATATAAATATTATATAACTATTTCCAATTAATTTCAATCTTCCAATAATCACTCGCTATAAGCATATATATATTTCCGAGAAATATATTTCTGATAATAATATATTAAGCCAATAGACCTATTATGACTGCTGATCCTCATTCTTTGTTTCCAATCTGATTTCTGAATCATATTATATTCTTTTATTAATAAGATCTGCTGATCTAATTCAGACTTTTAATTTATTATCTTTTTCTATTCCCTCTTTCTTCTTCCTTCTTGCTTTCGCCTCTTGGAATATGATCTCTTTTTATATCTCACTTTGGGGGAAAAAACATGACCATATATCCTGCTCTTTCCTTGGCAAGGGGCACGTCCTCCTTTGGACTGATTGCTGCCCTTCCAAAACCAATCAATGCTTATAATATAGGATTTACTTAAAGTTAAATGCATTTCCATTTATTCCTGATTGCTGCCTTTAGGTGCTTTAACTAATTCAAATCAGATCTTATTTGCTTATTAGATCTGGGTGCCACCTTTCAGTATCATGTGAATCGTTGTATTTCATGGAAACTCTAATCGCTTCATTTAACTAACTCAATTATACTATTCCTCTTCATACATGTAGCTGCAGTATGTTATGATTGCTGTTCTTTAACGAATGGTCTTCATAAATATTATAATATAATATATTTATAATGTAACTGCTGCAGTTTATTAATTTATATTATTTTATATTTATATGTATATTATACTATATTTATTTTTATATCAGTTTTATAATATATATATTAACATAGTATGATTGTAATAATAATAATATTTAAATTGTTTGATATTTATATTGTTATTT
This sequence comes from Sequoia sempervirens, assembly GCA_007258455.2. NCBI lineage: Eukaryota > Viridiplantae > Streptophyta > Pinopsida > Cupressales > Cupressaceae > Sequoia > Sequoia sempervirens. The sequence goes on from VDFB02329817.1 coordinate 13,602, forward strand.
ATTTTATTTATTTATTTGCTTTTCAATGCAATTCCAGGCACAAGACACACAAACAGTAACTGCATCAATCATATTTTGCCAATATGGAGACCTAACACAAATAAATTAAGTAAAATAAGTATTGAAAAATGTATTATTTCAATTTGAATTCAACATAGCTCTGAAATTAAAAATTCAAGAGAAAGAATCAACTATCAAGCTATATATTTAAAACAAAACAAAACAAAAATTACCTGGCTGCATAAAATGGAATGTTGCAATAAAACCAGAAGTCTCCAATTGCAGCTTTGGCAACCTCATGTTTATCCTTGTTCCAACCCATCCTCTCAAGTGATGGTTGGGAACCCGGAGTAGTGCGTGGCAAAATATACTAATCCAACCTAGATCCACAAACTCTAGGCCCAATGCTAACGCCGCCACTGCCACTACCACTACCACTACCAACAATTGGAGGTGTAGCCTGTGGAGGAATTGGAGGCATGGGAGAACCTGGATCTCCAACTCCACACATGGCTGCCATCTCCTCTCTTTGCTTCTTTTTAAACTCTTTTTGTTGCTCAAAGGTTTCCAATTGCACTTGCACTTCACGCATTACCTCAGGAGGGACGTTTGTGTGAGGATTAGCATCTCGGCCTGGTATACATGCAAGGTGGTATTTCAATCTATTAATGCCTCCCCCATGCATAATTGTTTTGCAATGAAAACATGTTACTTCTTCTCTCCTTTGCCCAGGGGTAATAATGGCATGTTTCCAACAAGGGTCCTTTATATTTTGAGACATTGTGAATTTGATAGAGACAATTTATAGATATAAACAATGCTACAATAACACATAAATTTTAAAAAATTAACATTCAAAATTTATAATTAAACTAATATTAAAAAACCTAGGGTTTGCAACTATAAAACTATTTTTTTTTACAAGAACACCTAGGGTTTGTTCAACAAAAAACTAAAACACACCTAGGGTTTGTAACTTGTTCTTTGTTTCACTAAGACAAAATAGAAAAAAAAGAAAGAAAGAAAGAAGTGAAATGAAGTTTTGGTTTAAAAAACAAAAAAAACCTTCAAAATTCAAACATGCCTCTTAAATCTTCTTTGAAATCAATGAAAGTCTCTTTCCAATCCCTTGTAGACTCCTCTAGATGCAGCAAAATCACTTACAAACCTGCTCAAATGTGATTCAACAACTGTTTTGTGCTCAATCTCCTTGCTAGTTTTCTTTCAATGCAAATATGTTTTTGCTCTCTTCTCTCTTTTTTCTTTCTTACTTGGCTTGAAAATGAAATGAAGTGCCTTTTGGAGGAATAGAGGCAATTATAAACCCAAAAAGAAAAAAAAATGAATTTTTTAAAGTGAGTTTTCATGTTTTTATTCACTCAGCTGTGGCTGAGTCCAAGGGTTGGGGCTCGCCGGGTCTAGGCGAGTCTGGCGAGTCTGCTAGACTTGGTGAGTCAGGCAAGTACCCAACTCCCAAGTCTGTAGGACTCGCTAGCTACCAACTGCACCACCACTTGTCGAGTACTTGCGAGTCTGGTAACTTTTGATTTTATATCTAAAATATATGAGCAGTGAAAAATGATGAAACACTAAATGAAAGCAAAGCCACATCTAGCAGTCACCGTCCACAATCACTTGGCTAGGAATGAAAACATAACTTCATCAAGAACCAACTACTTAGGTCCTATATATACATGAAGTAGGTTGTGGGGACTTTAAGCTCTCAACAAAGATGACTACTTAGAGATTCTAAAATCTAAAAACTTCAAGAAGTGCTTTTCCTTGCATATCATGTCTTCCAACAACAAATTTGTCCAATTTGAAGACATGTTTTGTTGTACCCAAACCAAATTTTTTGCTTCATTAAGTCATTTTGCTTAAAATGGTCTAAACCTTGTAAAATTGTCATTAGAAGTTAGTTTTTGGGCAAATCAAGTATGGGATTTTAGTTAGTTTGATGTCTGGAAGTTACTGGTAAAATTTGGAAATTTTGAAAATTAGGGTTTCCGGACCCTTTTTTTAGGTCAAAAACCCTAAAAATTGAATCTTGTTAGAATTGACTGAAAATTGTTTTGATTGGCTTATTTCACTTCACGATCATAGTGGTGAAGTCAGAATCATGAAAAAGTCAGTTTAAGTCTAGTGGGTTGTTTTCACTTTTTCAGGAGAAAGGACCTCCGAGGTTGTCAATGGCAGATGGCCAGATACCAGGTATCGAAAGCTAAGCTTAAAATGCTCCAATGAAGATTCTATGGCGAGATATGTTCAAAATGATGCTTCATCATGGAGGGGATTTTCGTCGAGGTGAAAATCATCGAAATTTTTCTAACTCTAGAAATAAAAGAGCCCTTGGAGGCTAGGGGCGCCCTAGATTTCAGAGGCCCAAATCAACCTTTTGGGATTTGTCATTTCCAAGAAGATTTCTTCGGAATATTGTCAGCTTCGTGATGAGCCTACCAGCCAGTCCAGAAGATCTGTCTAGCACCTGAAACTGGAGATTGAACGTGGAACGAGGAAGATGAAAATAGTGAAAATTTGACTAACACTGGAGCAAAAAAGCGCCCCTGGAGGCCAAGGGCGCCTATCTTTTTGAGGTACCAGATGAAACTTTTTGATCAAATGATACCTAGGATGTTTGTCTCAGATTTGATCAAGCTTTGCAACGAATCCGTCAGTGGGTTAATCTGAGTTGCTGAACTGTTGGAATTAGGAGTCAAACATAAGGTTTTATCATGGTCAAAAATGTTAGTTTAGAGCAAAAGCGCCCTTGGAGGCCAGGGGCGCCCAAGGTTTTGGACCCTCAAAAGTAGTTGTTTGCGTTAGCTCAAATGGTCATCCTGTTCGTGATGCTTCCAACTTTCTGTTGCATATCCTAGCCGGGTCAGAGGACTTGTTAGTAGCTTGCAACCAGAGATTGAGTGGATTATTAGCCAGTTTGAAAAATGGTTAAGTTTGGAAGGAAAAGCGCCCCTGGAGGCCAGGGGCCCCCATGATTTTCAACTAGCAGATGATGTTTTCAGGAAAAGTGCTCTCTAAGAGATCATGTTTAGAATTGAGCCAGCTCCGTAGTGAGCTTGTTAGCTAGCTTTGAAGTTTTGTCAGTTGCCGGAGAACGCGAAATGAAGGTCGGTCAAAATCACCTTCAAAATGATGAAAATGCATGAAAATTTACTAAGTTTGAAGCAAAAAAGTGCCCCCGGAGGCCAGGGGTGCCTTGAATTTTGAAGCCTCAAAAGTTAGAATTAGGGTTTACAACCTCAAGGAGTTTCTTTTCAGTTTTGATCTTGCTCTTCAATGAAACTATTAGCCAGTCTTCTGGATACATCAGCCAATCAGAATCAGTGATCAAACATAGCCTCCGGTGACGTTTGCAAATGAAAATTCTCAAAAAATTTCTAAGTCTGGAGAGTTGGCGCCCAAGTCAAACTTTGACTTTTGAACTAAAGTGAGTTAGCCACCCTATAATGGAGGAGTTTGTTAACTCAACTTAAAATAATATTAAATCTCTAGTTTAATTTCTGAGTCGACTTCAACAGGACTTAATTTTTACTTGCATTTGGCGAATAATTGAAGTGCATGTTGGGTGGCGTCCCTTTTAGGGCTTATTTTTCATTTAGTTAACTAAATGGAGGTCCAATAAGATTATTGCGTCCTAATTTAGGGATTTGCATGCAAAGTTGATGCCTTAATTCATTAAATTTATTCATTAAGGCATTTGGGCGTCCATCATTCTCATCATAGGTGGAAGAAAAACATATATTTTCTCGTGCAAGCAAGATCTGAAGGCACTACAAGTGACATTTTTCAGTGTTATTTGTAGTGCCAAGTCCAGATTGTTCAGAGGATTTATTTTCAAGACTTCATCATTCAAGTGCATGCAGACTTCATCAAATCTCATTCAAGGCATAGGCATCATTTTCAGAGGCAGAATAAGAACTTCTATTTTCTATCTCTAAAATTCTTCTATCCTTGTCTTATGTTTTCTCTCACATGTCAAAGTAAACGACATAATTTTCAAAATCTGGTCATTTGGGTTCATTCAGCATAGCATCAGCAGCAAAACCCATGTTCCAAAATTTTTCGAGAAAATTGCTCCGCTGCTTCCATTTTTGAAGCATTGTGCTTTTTTCCGAAGATTCTTTTACATGTGGGCCTGAAAGTCAACATTTTGAAAAACGGAGAATTTGGGTGTGTTCAGCTCATTGGCTCCTACAAAACCCATGTGTGGGTTTTTCTCGGGAAAATTTTCCCCTGGAGCCCCTCTGACTGTTGATGTGTGTTTTGTGACACACCAAACATCAGAATAAAATGCCCAAAGACAGCTTTATCCTCGCTTGAAAAACTACCTCTTATGCTAAGATTGCTAGAAAGTTCATACGGTAATTCCAATGTTTCGTTTGGGGGGATGGACAAGCTCAATGGATGATGTGATATGCTGGTTATACAAAAGGACTTATGCTAGGCTTGTTCAATTCACAATGAAGGTTTAGGCAATGAAGCTCTACTGTTTGGGTCTTGGATCAAATAAACTGAAAAAAGGGGATAAGGGTTTAGAATTCCTAATCTACTACCTAAGAATTCAAGAGACGGTATTGACTTGGTGAAACTAGTAACCACGCTTTGCTTCGCCACGCTCAACGACAACTACACAAAGTGGGTGCAATCTTCAAGGGAGTGTGCTTATAATTTTCATGTCATGAATAACTACCATCAAATTGAACAATATTTATCCAGACAAAAGTTAAAGCATCCACAAAGTAAACTCAGGCTAACTTTACGCATTGAACGAGAATCATTTGTTCAAAGAAAGTATAAGCGAAAGATTCACCGTGCATCAATACTTATCAGATCTTGCATTCTTCTAACATACATGAAATAAAATCTAAACTATGATGAGGGATAAGAACCATGCCAACTCCAAAACAAGAGAAGCAATCACCATCAAAACAATGCATGCATTACTTATTACTTTGGCAATCGTACGCAACAATTACTTATCTCAACATGTTTTGCAACATGCTCCCCCTTTCTTTTTTACAAATGAGGAGTGAGCTCAATTTATAGGCTCCTCAATTACAATTCAATGGCCAAGATTGATTTAGAATCAATGACCGAGATTAAAATAAAACCCTAATTAAGGCTTGCCATAGCTAACTCCTTCTCGACCAATGAGAAAATTACACTCAAGGATACTTGTCCTTTTTGCCAAATATGAACCCACAATAAAATAGAAAGTTGTTGAATCTGGATGTGCTGACTTGGAACAGTTTGATTGGTTGAGGTGCCACTTCATCAAGTTGGATGTCCGCCTTGATCACTTTGTTCATTTTTCCATATTCTTGCCTTAGAATATTTTCCTTGCCGATGACTCTGTCCTTTGTGCTTGTTTCTTCGTAGCTTTGATCTTGGATTCCCTTTTGAGACTTTGATTTCTTCTTCTCACTTGTATTGGAAGTCTCGCCTTGGAGCACATGTTTAGACTTGAGGTTATTAAGGTTTTCTTTCTTGATTGCTTCGAAATTCCCACAAGCACCTTGAGTTGGATTGGTGCTATTCCTTTGGATTTCCTCTCCAACTATCCAATTTGTGTCAAGAAATTATCTAAGTGCGGAAGTTTGTTTGGAACACTCTTCATGTCACCATCTGATTTTGATTGAGAGTTTGTCTTTAATTCTTTAGGGGATGAAATCCTTCAAGAAGTTGCCCTGGTTGCTTCAAGAGGTCTGGGATTATAGATGAACTCCCCACAAGATGTCTAAATATTCTTTCAAGTGCCTTGAATTTGAAGAAGAATGCCTTTCCACACTTTCGCCACAATGGAGGAAATTGGAATTTTCTCTGTGAAGTATTTCCCATACTTAGCCAAATTTTGGCTACTCAAGTTCATTTTGTAACACCTTCATGCGGATTATTCAACATTTAGCCAAGATTTTGGCCATCTCGATGCTCAAATGAACTTTTCCTATGGAATTTCCTTCAATTCTGAATCCGGCTTGTGCTATGTAGGACAAATTCCATCCTTGGACAAGGATTTTATTCACTTCCTCTTTACTTTTCCTTTTTATTCCTCTTGTTTTCCTTCCAACACTTAGTCAATTTTCTGAATTTTTTCTCCTCTTGGCTAGGCGGACTTCATGAACCTCATGTCATTCCTTCCTTAGTTTGGGGCGGACTTTCCTTTCAACTTGCCATTTCCTCTTCAAGTGTTGATTCTTCCCAACTCCTTCTCCTACGTTCTTCGAGGCAGACATCTCACCTGTACGAAGCTCAAAGTTAGAAAAAAACGCACAAATTGTAAAGAAGGCGATTTTATGGCTGGAGAGTTAAATAAATTAATTTTAAAAAAATTCCAGAACTCGTTTGAAAGGCTATTTAAAGAATAAATTCTTAATAAGATGAAGTTTTATTAGCCTTTATCATTTTTTAAAGAGCATTCATGGAATTTTTCTGGATTTTTAGAGATGTAAACTGAAGTTTTCTCAAATCCAAGATGAAAAGTCCTTTTCCCTTCTTTAAATTTGCCAGTAATAACCTTGCAGCTGCTTGAAAAATCTGGAAATGGAAGAGAAAAAACCAATTCTATGCTCTGGAATCAAAAATCTCTTTGCAGCTGAAGAAGAAAAAACGTCCTTAGCTTGAGAGGAGCTTACCTGTGAGAAAATTCGACTTGCAAATAATGAAAAATAAGCTCACAAGGCCTTCTTTTATAATAAAATCTTTCCATATTGGTTTAGGTTGACTTCTTCTGATTGGCTGCTTTGTTGTTAAACAAAAAAACAATCTTATCTCTTTTTTGATTTTCTTGACTTTTCAACCAAGGGTGCCCTTTCTCATTAATTGATAACTTTTTAACGAAATTTAAGTTATTTAAAACTTCTTGCCTTGTGCAAATTCGACCCCCAAGTGGATTTATTCACTTTCCAACTAGATTTTTCAACCTTTCACCAAGGTAACTCTTTGCCTTAGTCAATTTTTTAATTTTTACCTTGGAGGTTCGATTTTCAACTGAAAATTTTAACCATTTCAAGTGAATTTCGACCCTCAAGTGGATTTCCTGAAGTCCCTATCTCACTTTTCACCATCCAACTAGGGAGCCTGAGTAGGCGACCCCTCCTGTTCTCCTCCTTAGGCTTATCTTTAACCATGATTTTCCTTGCTTTTTACTTGATTTTTCGTTGATTTTCTCTCTTGAAGGTGTGATTTTTCAATTGATTTTCCAGCTTTTGCATGCGCCTTTTCCTGCTTTTCAAACTTTGCATGCGCTTTTCTTTTGCTTTCTCATGATTTTTCGATTTTTAAAGATTTTTTGCTTGATTTTTGCATGCTTTTCAATTCTAAAGTGGAAACTTTCGACTCCACTGCCAGTGAGACCTAGCACTTTCTAAAAATAGAAATTTACTAAAATGAAAAAAGCAAAAAAGCAACTTTCTAAAAATAGTAAATTCCAAATTGGTCCAGAAATGCCAAAAACGACGAAAAAGCAAAAAAGTAGAATCCCTAAAAAATAGGAAGTGTCAGAATTGAGCGAAAGCATAGGCGATCCTCATCTACCGGGTCTTCTAAGCACTTCTATGATGTTCATGTTCAGTTTCAGGCCCAAATTCTCAACTTGGTTCGGGTGACTCTCAAACCTCTAACTTCAAACTCCCTCTGTAAAAGACCAGATTATAGTTGTGACGCCAAGGTGAAAGAAAGGCAAAAAAACAAAGGGTCCCCATTTGCAATGGAGCGATGTGTGAAAAGGTCACAACAGGTCACAGTCCTCTTCATTTGTGCATAACACTGAAAATCCTCGGTCACTCATCATTAACACCTCCATTTTATTTGTAGAAACCACAGGGGCAACAGGTCCATTGCTTTCTCAGCAAGGCTACTCACAAGGTTTGGCTTATTTTGACTGCCTCTTCTTGAAAGACTGCTATACTCAAGGCTCTTGAATACTCATTCATCAACAAAACTCTGTTTTATTCCTTTGATTTGGCTCATCCTTACAAGTCTTTATCATTGCCTCTTTCTCTTTAAGGTCAAGTGATCATTCTCAATCTGCCTTTTGGTCATGATCTTGCCATCCCTTTAGCGATGCTCTTATTCTTGAACCTGGTTTTCTCTGTCTTGTTTGGTGTGCTTGCCTTTCTGTTTCTTTCCAGCGCATTTGGTATGTTCCATTTTGCCTGAATTACTTCACTATATTCATATCAAAAGCCCAATATCAACGTGATATGGTGACCTGATCACTATGTTTGTATTATAATGCTAATTGGTTCTAAAGAAGCAACAACTGCTGCTCCACGGCAATGTTACATAGCTCACACTCCCCATAAAAGACCTCAGAAAGTCATATATAAATGTCTTGTAGTGGACACGATTTTCTTTTGGAAAATTCACTGTACATTGCATTTCATTTGCTTTACAACATTGTCCTCTCATTTCTCACTGTCCACTTTAACAAGGACATTGTACTACTCACCATAGCCTTTCTTTAAAAGTGCATTTAGACTGCACTCACAATTTTTAAAAAGATCCATGAAAACCCTAGGACTGTCTTATGCATTTGACAACCCAAGCTTTTCTTATGACTGCCTACATAAAGCTCAAACGCACTCTTGAGTAGGCATAGAAAAACGTATGTGGACATATGATGAAGATTTACAAAAGCATGATAAGGGTCTGGCATGGTTTTAAAGTTTTCTCAGACAGCCCTTGGTAGTGGTCATAACTACTAATACTGTGAATAAAAACTATACATAGTCTCCTATGATATGGCTTCTCACGTTTACCCTATTTCTAAACTTGTTCAAGGGCAGGGATTTCGGTGATTACTATGTGCTCCATGAATCTCACGTAGCAGGTTATTAATATGATATGGATCTCTATCTATCATTTATTAATATATATTTGGATGACTCCACAAAAACCTCCTTTCGAAATGGGAACACATATACTTGGCAAGGTAAGAATGCATACCACGTAGCAATTTGAGTGTCATAGCCCAGAATATGTGGATAAGGCATGGACAGACTGCTAAAACCTCTCTCCCTACCATGCAACCAATTTTGCAACCTGTCTGGCGTCCATCTTCAACTGCAACGTGCCTAAAATACCTCTTGAATCTCAGCATCGTGGCCCAATATCTCCTGAAACTTCCGTAGAAGACTCCTCCAATATGCAACCGATGAAATGAACTGTGTCTTTTTTTGGCACTCAAAAAGACAGCAAAATACTCTTTCTTAACTTTTTTTGGCTTTAAACAATTACATGGTGATAAATTATTAACAAGAGATACCTCTTAAATTGGCATTTTAATGAATACCCATGGTTTCAACTCAACATATTTTCTTTTATATGAAACTTGCTTCCACCCTCCTAATTCTGTCAAGTCTAAGCCTGGTTCACAATTAATTAGAATTATTAATAAAACATAGCAAATATAGCCGAAGCAATGTGAACTCACTCATAACACATCATAAAAAAATTATAACACCTTAACCATAATTCATATAGGGTACACTTCTCACATCAAATAATTTTAACTTCCATTTAAAATTTAATATTCACATATAATTTGATTTTGTTGTGTAGACATTCCTCAAATCAAGTTATTTACTTAAATCCATTGATAATACAACCACAAGAAATTATCATTCTTTCATTAACTATTTATGGCATTAGAGTAATTCACGTTATAAGAATTATCGCATGATATATATGTATGTATTCATCCTCATACTCAACAAAATGTCAAAAAACTAAATGTATCATTAGGCCTAATCACAACTTAATCATATGTGATTTGTGGAAATATGCTTTACACTTTTCCCAAAGTATCATATGATAGGACCTATTCTCGATCTAGGATGTGTTTGCTTCCACTTGAGATACATGAGATGCTAGGAGAGTGTTCTCATGGGCCGCCTATGTAGATTATACAATTATATTTCTTATATATGTGTATGTGTGAGTATGGTTCTTTATTCTTTCATGTAATGATGGTACAAATCAATGTTGTGCAAATACAAAAGATAAAAAAAATCAATGTGTATTATAACATCTATAATAAAATGGTAAATAATTAATTGCAAAATATGGATAACTAGCAACAACTCGGACATGATAAGAATCGATAAGCATACAAACAAGGATTCAAATTTGATAATAATATAGTAGCATCATAATTATGTGTATACAAATCGTCATGATGTATTATATTCATAGGAGAAATAGATGCCCAAAGCTATATATGTAATAGAGGAATCATAACATTTTTGCATCATAATAATTGCAAAATTTATACATGCACTTATCATACCTCTATAGATTAATTATTGAGCATGTTGCTAGGAATTGTTGACAAAGTACTTGACATGGTTCTTAGGCCTAAACATAATCAAATGCTTGCACTAATATTAGCTTGTTTAATAAAATCAAATATCTCACAAAATATTCATGATGGATAATTCTAATAACTATCATTATTATACATGAGCAATTAAAATAATAAATTAAATAATTCATCCTTGAAGTCAAACAACTAAAAATATCATCCAACTCAATCACAATTTGATCATATATCTATATCTTTTAACAATATTACTACTCACAAATAGGAAGTAAGCTTCACACAACTAAACTCATTCTTACGGTTGGAAGTATGAACTCCATACTTACTAGGTACATCATTACCACATACCAGAATACCCTAAATTGTATTATAATGAGTGGGCTTAGTGGCCTTACACTTCTCATGGATCATATTTTCTTGTTGGCTCCTTTGCTCAAATTTACTTAGCTCCTTACGAGTGTCTTTTTTTTTCCCAACTCCTTGGATGATCTCCATAGCATGTAACTCTTCTCTTTTTTTGTTGAACTCTACAACATCCTATCAACCCTCATTGACTATCCACACACCTCTTTAAAATATTCCTCCTCCTTTTGGCCTTCTTTATTTTTTTCCTCTTTATCAATCTCTCTCTTGCTTCTCTCTATGTTTTTTTATCCCTTTTCTAAACTTTTATATCATCTTTCTTCTATGTTCACCAACTCCTCAACATCTCCTTATTTTTAAGAGATCACAAGATAACTGCTCTCTATTTTCTACTAGCCACCTATTCTATTAGATATTGTTGACCCACCTCCTCTCCTCAACTCCTTGACATATTTTGAAATCCTACATGCCCCTTTCAAACATTCCTCTCAAAACACCTTCTCGTTGGGTCTTAACCAAATTCTTAAGAATTCAAACTCATCTACCACCCACCATGTGTGTCATATTTCCATTCAATGTAGCTTGCAACTAAATATCCTTAGAATCTCTCATGATCATTCCTTAATTATTTATCAATGCCCTATATATCAATATCTCCCTTAATTTAATCACATGGTCCTTCCTTTATATGTAGGAAGGCTCCTCATAAATACTAATGGGAACAAAAATCCCTCAACAATTACTTCCATCTTTTCTAATGTTTGAATTTTTTCCTTACATGATTAATGCACATATTTTATAATCCCATAATCAACCTTGTTGTTTTCAATTAGATATTGAAATCAATTATTGATCCTTCCCATGTTGCATAGCTTGCCTATTTTTCTTCCTAAACCTCAAATGATCCTTTGTTTCCATCATCCAATAGGTATAAGCAATAAATTTCAACCTTCCACAATATGTAGCCACCAAGAACCACCCATTAATTTGTCACTCATTTAACAAATTCCTCTTTCTCTTATGATAGTTTATTATATTGCTTGATCATAATTCCCCTTCTAGTTTCATTTAGGTTACTACATGTAGCTACCACTATGGATCCTTGTTTGTTATTCCTCTATTTTTTTTATCACCTTCATATAGCTATTCAAGCTCTTCCTCAACCCCTTCCGTACAATTTCATGAACAAGCAACCATTAAACATTATTTATAGTGCCTACAAACTCCCCTCTCATCCACATCAACAATACCAATACTTCCATCCTTTTCTCTTCATATCCACACCCTCATATCATTTGGCCACTAGTAATATATTAGAAACCTCGTACTCTCCATCGTATAGTACTAACCTTCCTCATCCATCATAAATCTTCTCACTCACTATACAAGCACTCTCATCAAGTTTCCTTGCTACATGTGCAACTACAACATCACCTCTTCATGTTCATGACCACTTGGGCAGCTTGCAATATCTTCCTCACATTGCATTCTATCCTTGCAACCTCCATATTTATACAAATGCACCTACACCCAAGTTTTTTGCTTCCTTTACTGTAGTTGCACATTTCTCTATGGGAAAACCTCTAGTTGTAACATTTACTTTAATACAAATTCCTATTGTAATGATTTCTTTGTGGAAATTCTTGTGGTTGCAAGTAGGTAGGTACTTTGGTACAAGTTTCTCTGAGTTATGGTGACTCCCTCACTAGTGGCTACAAGTGAATGATCTCCAAATGGTCAATTACATACCTCCAACCCATGTCAATTACTAGTACTAAGGATGTTGTTGCATCATTATGCCCCCAATTTTATGTAATATTTTTCAAGAATGAAAACAACAATAGTATAATGTGACTCAAAATGATAATTGGAAATTCTATAAGGGTGATCCCATAATAGTGGTTTACAATTTTTGGCCAAATTGGACACTTAAATTATTATTTTTAACTAAATCTTCACATTCAGGCACCTATACTAGCTAAACCGTGAGGAATTTGAAGATGGTGCAAACTAGAGTCATCAAATTTTGTTTGTAGATTCTAAAAATATTTTTTTCAAAATTTTGGAATCAAATTGCCTTCTTTTCCATCTCCCACGAAAATTGGTTTTTTTCAGAAAACAACATTTTTAAAAGTGACACACCTTATAACACATAACTTTTTTCCATGAAGGATAAAATTCTAATTCTTTCAAATTTAGATTTGTAACTCTGATATCTAGTGCTTCCACTTGGTTAGATAGTTTTATTGAATATTTTTCCTTAATCAAGTTTCAAAGTCGGACAAATTACAATTTAGACACAGCGACCCCATATAACAAGTAACTTTTTTTGTATATGTCAAAATTTTATTTTATTTTTTTGTTGGATAAAGGACTTCAATATCTGGTGCACTCATATTTTTCAATTTTTTTTGATAATATTCTATTTTTCCACATGTGAAGAACAAATAAATTCATTTTTTAGATGAAAAACCTATATTTTAATAAAACTTAAAAACAAATACATAACAAAACCAAAACATATTAAAATTATATTCATTGGATAGCTTGCTCTGAGGGAATACCATAATCATTTGAAATAAATTTTAAATTAATTCATTTGATCCCCCAAAAGCTAAATCAAAAGTGATTTTTTATCAGCATTTTGATAGGTGTAAAGGAGACATTTATAGGTATGGTTTAAAGCTAGCGAGGTTCTATCCAAGGGGGTTTGATCTAAGGTGATTTGATCAAACCCTCTTCAATTGGAATCCTTAAAATGGAACTTTTAAAGGCTTAAATCATTATATTTTCTAAAAATATGTGATTTCAGCTAAAATCCGTTCCTCTCAAGAATTGTAAACCACTATTGTGACAACACCCATAATTCACTTTTTATTTATGCCAAGAAAGAATATTCTTGGTGGTTCTTGAAGAAATATCTTGTTAAAATATTTTGTAGGGTCTTAATACCTTTGTTAAATAAGTTGAAAACATAAACCCAAGAAAATTTAGCTAGAGGTTTATCCTAGCAAGTGATCATAGGTGACTACCAAAGAGATTGATGGTTAATACACAAATTAATAGTAAATCTATCTTCATTCCATAGAAGCTATGACTTAATAGCTTTTTGTTATTTCCATATACTTTTGCTAACAAAATTACCCCAAATTAGATCAAGCTTCTACATTATAATGAAAATATAATGAAGGCCAATATATTTCTCAACCTTACAAACATGTATCACACTAGTGGAAATAAAATAGTGAAGTAAAAATTTCCAAGCTTCATCACTCCCAGCGTCTCTAATTAACTATTTAGAACATAGGATTTTACATTTTTGTTGCATACCAATAAGACCTATCCCTCTAGAGTCATGAGGGAAAAAGAAAATTTCCCAAGCAACTCTATGAAATCATTTTCTTTAGAGATTTCCATAAAAATTATTTGAGAAATATTTGAAAGGAATGTAGCATGAGTAACAATAAACATGGGTGGCTACTAGAACCTTAGAAAAAACCTTAAATTTACCTTTGAGAGATAGATTCTTAGTAATCCAAGAAGCCAATTTTTTCCCAACCAACTAATAATAGCTTACCATAGAGTAGATGAAGAATCTTGAAAGCCAAAGGGAATGTATAATATCTTAAGAAAATATCCATGATAAATCCACTTCCAACCAAAAGAGTTAATTTGTGCTAGTTTAAGGAATGAATATTTCCTATAATATTGATTCTTCTACCCTTGAATATTTGAATTGGAAGAAAGGTAAAATGTATCTAAGCATTGAAGGATCCAATTAATACTATTTTCATCCTCCAAAAAAGTAATTAGATAATCATGTAAAAATAATGACCATTTAAGAGCTATTAAAAATAAATGGAAAAAGTGATAGCACTAACTAGATTTCATGAAACAACACATGAACGATAAGATATATGAAGCCTTAAGTACTTGAAATATGTAAGATAAGAGCAAAGGACATTCTTTCTTAAATGGAGTGAAAACCCACAAAATGAGAAGATTGATGGCCACTAATAGTGATACACTCTAAACGAGAATCAACAAAAATAATTTCAAGAAATATCAAGAATTTGGGACTAAAACATGAAACTTGAATTATGAAAGGGGTCATTTTATACAAATCATAGGATTTTAGAAAATCAATTTCAACAAAGATGGAATTATATTAAGAATGTATAGCCTCATCCATGTTCCTTGCTAGACATTAATGATGCGATAAAAAAATATATTTAGACCTGATAAACCTAGTTTTCACTAGCTTAATAGTCAAATAATGAACATGACACAACTTGAGAGAAAGAGCCTTAGTAGCAATTTCATAAGAAACATTGAGCAAGGTGATTAGTCATAATTACAAATATTATTCAAATCTTAAATCTTAGGAATGAACTTAATATATCCTTGTTAATTATATTTTCTAAGGATTTTGATTCATAAGCTTCCATATAAACTCAATGAAGATCATTAGCAACCATATCCTAGAGGGATTTTTATAATTCACATAGAAATCTATCACATCTAAGTGATTTATCATTCTAGCATGGAAAATAAATCCTTGCGAAGGTCTTTTTGAGTGATTTCTTTTCAAATAGAGATCCATGAGAAGGTAAAACCTAGTAGGCGATCACCTAAATACACTGTTGAATAACATTAGATCACTCCAAGGGGTGATCCTAATCCTTGAAAACCTATTCATAGTGTTGGATGAAATCATGGGTAATGGCAAGAAGTTATTCTAGTATTTGAGGTCCTTATTTGATGTGTTTGATCACTTGAAATATGATGATCTCTTAAAGAGGATTATAAAATTGAAGAATCAATCTCCAACTTATGGGTAAAAGTGATTATGTTTCATGTTCATGGGGTCATGTCTTAAAAAATTTTCCATAGTGTTAAATGTGTAATGTATTTCTTTGGGCCCATTTTCTATGAAGCAGTTTTCCTATTCATGTCTCTATATCAACCCCTCCAACATTAATGGTAGCCTACTTGCTAACAACAATGGCCTTAGATCCCACTTATATTGTCAAGATGTGAGTTAATATTTCTATGCATATCACAATTTATAAGTGCAACCCCACCAAAATCTGTTAGAATTGTGAAAAAAGCACAAAACCATGAGCCATAGGATCAAACAACAAACAAAGACACCTTCCACACAAGAGATCTGAAAACAAGAATTGCTATATTCATCAACAAGGAAAAGTTACAAAAGAAGCTTTCAAGAAGATATGAAAGTCATGATATTTCTTGTGAATAATATCTGAGTAATATTTACAATAAGGGTTGAATGCTTATAAGAGCAAAGCTCTAAATGAGAAAGGGATCAAATCATGACAAGTGTCAACATCACATGAGATGTGACATAATGATCTAATATTAACTCAAATAATAAAGCATTCCCAAGTTTAGCTAAAGTGTGTGAGAATAAATTGGACTAATAATCAATTAAGGATTAATTAATTATTAGCTAATGTGTGATAACTCTAACACCCCCCTTTAAGATGGACTTAGAGAGTAGCTAAAAACCCTAAATAGAATGCAAGATGGGTCCTGACAAACAAGGCCAAGTAAGGTAGCCATGTATAAAAAAAAGATCTCTATAATGTGGAAAAATAGAGAAAACCTCATGGGAAAAACTCTACTCCAAAAAGAGATGAAAGCCAAGTGAAGGACTGAAGAAGCCTCCAAACAAGACAAGGTTGTCTCGAAAGATAGGAACAAAAAAACATCCAAAAGCATGAAGAAGCTACAAACACATCGAAGAAGGTCTGTTGTAATGCCAAAAGAATAACCTCCTCTAAAACATCTGATAATCAAGATCAAGAAGACAAGAATTTGTATGAGTGCCCCCAACAACAATACCTGAATTAGATGGAAAACAAAGGAAAACACGTAGAACTTGAAGATATAGATGGCAAAGGTACCAAAATTCTGGAGAACTAATCAAGTCAGAATGGAAGGTTGCCTCCAAAAATAGGAATGCAAGAGTGTCCATATGGTAAGTGCTCCATCTCATTAAAATGGATTTTCCTAGTAAATAGGAATAAACACTATATACATAGCTCACTCCAATGCGAAACCAAGGAAGCAGTAGCACCAACAATAGAAACCATCCCATAATGCTGACAAGGGAGAGGTATGACAGGTACACTAAAATTGAACGCCTGTAAGTAGTGCATGAAGAGGAACCAAGAACATCTGAAGGTGCAATCATGAAAGTACAAGTAGATAGAAAGGATGTGAAAAAAAAGTCACATACGCATGAAAAAGGTATGAAGGAAAACAAAGGAAAACATCAACCCCCATGGCACTTTATATCATAGTGTGAGTACAACAAGGCACAAAGTGATGTGCAAGATCCCATAATATAGGTGCAATATAGAGGCACTTTATCTCAGTGTGTTTGCAAAAGAGAACATACATGAAAAGGATGTCTATAATGCCCAAATAGGACATAAAATTGGAAATACATAAAGAACAACCAAAAACAAACTAGCCCATGCAAACGAGGAGTTCCCGAGAGCTAATATGTCCAGGTAATTTGCCAGAGTGTGAAAACACCAAAAACTGAATAAAATGTACCTAAAGTGAAATCTAGGAAAATTGCATGGATGGAACTAAAGAGCTCAGAAAGACAGTTCTAATGTCACTGAGATCGTAAAAAATGAAGAAACTGGTCAAAAGTTACGAGCTCAGGATTGAAAATAGCTCCTTTGATTTCAAATAACTTTAGAATGCACTAGAAGAAGAAACAGGTGATGAAACCCACACCACTAGAAAGTTGACAAAATCAGGTTTGCGACGATATCTTGTTTGCTGAAAAATTATATCATATACAAAAGTTATGACCAAAAGAAAAAAATAGCTCCCTAGAGGCCAAAGAGGGGACAAAGTGGCCAGGTATAGATGTTCGTACCACCGATGTCAACAAATATTCTCCTACCGGTGAAAAAATGTGGTTTTCCTTGGAAAAATCAATGAAAAAATATTCACTAGGGTGCTGAAATATTCTCTAGCCTGGGCAACCAGAAAGAAGTGGTTGGAAAAATAGAATAGTCACCAAGAAAAACTAGAGACCACCGAAAAATGTGAATATTGGTCACAGGGTGGCGAAAATAACACTGCTGAGTTTTGGGAAAGGTCATCGATGGGTAAAGGGACGACCGTCAATGCTAGGGTGGGGCCCACAGGCCTGTGGGTGCATGTACTTGCAAGTACCACCCTCTTAAATGTGCCCCTTTTTAAAAAAAATCTGCCCAACTTTTAAAAAATTGCCCCACAACAAATTAAGCCTACAATTTTTTAAAATAATATTTTAAAAAACTAATTAAAAAAATAGACAGACCTTTTAGATTTTTTTTTATTTTTTCTTAATTTTCATGCTTGGGAGGCCGTATGGCTTCCCTGGCAATTTTTTTTGGCCTCAAATTCCAACTTCACAAAAATTGATGATTTGACAAGTGATCTTAGGGTTTTTGGCCACTCCGGATACAACAATGAGGTCTATTTGGGATCAAAATTCCCCAAAAAATTAGGCACCCCTAGATCTGGCAAAAAAACCCTTTCTTCAAACCTTCAAAGATCTGACAAATGAAATCGAAATCAGGCAAAAAAAAAGCCAAATTTGACTTTCTCAATAGCTTTGGATCCAATGACAAGGTCCTTTTTGCACCAAAATGTTTCAAAAAACACTCACCTCTAATATTTTCAAAACAAGCAAAGGGGATTCAGATCTGAAGCCTGCAACATTTTTTGAAGAGAAAACCTCATAAATCGAGAAGGGGTTCGTTGAATCCACACTTTGATACCATGTTAGAATTGTGAAATAGACACAAAACCACAAGCCATAGGATAAAACAACAAACAAAGACACCTTCCATGCAAGAGATCTGCAAACAAGAACTTTTATATTCATCAACAAGGAAAAGTTACAGAAGAAGCTTTCAAGAAGATATGAAAGACGTGATATTTCCCATGAATAATATTTACAATAGGGGTTGAATGCTTATAAGAACAAAACCCTAAATGAGAAAGGGATCAAATCATGACAAGTGTCAACATCACATGAGATGTGACAGAATGATCTAATATTAACTCAACTAATGAAGCATTCTTAAGTTTAGCTAAAGTGTGCGAGAATAAATTAGACTAATAATCAATTAAGGATTAATTAATTATTAGCTAATGTATGATAACTCTAACAATATCCACTTCACACTCAATTTTTTAATCTCTTAGTGATTGCCTATGACCCACAAGTGAAAAAACTAATGCACATGACTTTATTCTTTTACTTTGTTTCTATTGCCATGAATAGTTAACCTTACTACTTATCTCTTGTCACTTCCACTATACACTATGCACTAGTCATATCAATTATGTGTCTCTTTACCATTAATGGTGCATATAAACTTTAGTAATCATGTGCATATTCACTTTTACCACTTTTAACTATCTACTAGGTCTTCCCTTCAACGCACCAACTACCTAATCCCATGCAATATTCTTGCATTGTAACCCTTTTTTAGAAAACCAATCTCCTTATGGAACTATGTGGAATATCATCTACATGTGTTGATAATTCATTTCCCACCATAAATTTTTGGATGGAAGTTTGATCATAATTTTGGATGTGGACCAATTCCTTATTGGTTTATGTTCCTTTATGCTAACAATTATAATATGATCTAATGTCTTCTATCCCTTCAACACTCAATTTCTATATGTTTCCTATGGTGATTATTTAATGGTCCATGAGACCAATCATTCATCTCAATGTAGGTGTTGATGTCTTATTATCCTAATAAAATGGTCTCTTTGGTAGTTGAGTTGGAGTCATTAGCAAATTATTGCTTACCAAACATTACCTTTGGCAATGGCGGGCCTACCACACTAAGAGTGATTATTATCTTGTACAAAAAAAAATATTTTCATGGCACATGAAAACTTTATGCTAGTCTTAAGAACCTCTCCAACTCAAGGGAAAAAGGGGTCATGTGTCCTATATGTGATGTGGTGAGTTCTTATTGATATTGAATACACTACGCCCACAAGCCAATCCTTGTAGCATTCACTTTTATTTAGTGTTGCATTCTATACATGGATTTAATTATATCATAATTCACTATCAATCCTCATTTAAATTTCAAAATTTTTAACATCATTCTTTTGTATTCTATAAGTTCCTATACACCATATTTTATGGTTTTACACTCTTATATCAAATGATGATGGCTAGTGCAAGCTAATTTATCAACCAAATAGCTTCCACATGTTTCCTTATAAATCAAAACATGTTATTATAGGTCTTGTGGTTGTGATTAGTTATACATGCATATTCATTCCATGCTCTAGCTCCATTTTTGGGTTCTCCATATAAAAATAGAATTTACATTATTATGGATGTTCTTATGTGTCTTAAGTGTTATACATATACAATTTGGTGCTCCATAGAGTGATTAGATGTGTCAAAAGTGTCCTAAATGGACCTATATAGCTTAGTTATGCTATTTGAATGCATATAAGGATGAGTTTGAGGTAAAATATCACCTATTTTATAACAATTCTAATTACAACATAATCATTCCTTCTTACCTATATGAGAATGTCTATGAAGGGAATAAATAGTAAGGAAACTATTCCAACACTAACCTTTGATGGGATATATGTGTAAAAATAAATATTTTATAGCTACAAAAAATAATATACAAATACATTTATACCATGACAAGATAATTTACATGGGAAAACCCTTTTGGGAGAAAAGAACCACAATCTTAAAAAAATATTTAAATATCCAACATTAATTGGTTACAATATAAATCTCAAATTTGTTTTTATAATTGCATCAACAACAATTAGGTTCTCCAGTCTTTGTCTAGTGCGTAGGGCTTGTCTTTGTTGAATGAGAAAGCAATCAATTGGATTAATAAGAATTTGGACCTTGGTAGACATGAGGAGGCTATAACTGAGGTTAGTTGTATGAACTTGGTGGAGAAGAATGTGGATCCTGGCCTATGCTTGTGTACTAAGAGCAAGACAAAGAAGAGGGCAGCCATTTCATTCCAAGAACTCGAGGAAGTGGTAGAGATGCATGACAAGGTCATCTCTAGTAATATGGATTTGACTAAGGTTTTTGATAAAATTCTTTAGTTTGTGTTTGATAAACCTTCTACGCTGATGTTTTGTTGTTGGTTTTGTTGTTGGTTTGTCTAGTGTTATCTTTTGACAACATTTTTGGCTTTTTTGAGCTATTGGTGCTTTTATTTCTTTCTCTTTAGTAGATTCCTTTAGATGCACAGGGTTTTGGGGCCCCTTCAAAACCAACTTTTTCATATAAAAAATAATTAGATTCTCAATTAATTTTGGTAGCATAAGGGTGAGTGCAAGATCATGATGGGCTAAACTATGACTCTAAGTAGCAATAAAAATATAGAAAAAACAAAGTTAAGCAACTTGGCATAAAATTTTGAATAAGTTAATAACATAATTTGAAAAATATGAAGAAATAGAATTTGTAGAAATTTGAATGTAGTTTGTAGGCTGCTAGTTTTTTATGAAAAGAAAGTAAATTTATTTTGTAGAAATGTGAAATTTCATTGAAGTAGTATTATAACTTTTGAAAAAAATTAAAAAGCATATGTCATTCCAACCAACCTAAGTATGAGAAAAAAAATCAAACCTTTCAATATAAGTAAAGGACACATGCCCAGATGTCACACATTTTTTTTTTTGTAATTTTTTTGCAAGTAAATAATTAGTTATAAAAATTTTAGTAAGACTTTTTAGAAATATTAAAAAACAAATTTATGTCCAACCTAGCTTGGTCAAAAATATATTTAATTCAATTTTTTTTTTTTCACCCTATAGCTTGTGAAGAATATAGTGTGACGCATTTTCATATTAAAAAAAATATGAAACCTTTGAAAGTTATGGATTTTTTTCAATCAACATATCAATTAGGACTTAGACATAGTGCATGTAGAAAATCAATAATAATTATCTATTAAATTCAAAATAAAGCATATCTTATATTGGTAGAATGTTGATAATTTTTTAATAAATCCTTTTCATTTCATCAATTGGACAAAAAAAGTCACTAGCATGAAGGTTGAAGTTTGAAAAACCAAGGGAAACCTCTAAACATGTTAGGGCACTTGACTTTTCAGGTTTGATATCCTCAAACCAAATTGCAAAGCATCCCTGTGACAAATTTTTTTGTCAAATATGTCATATTAATATTAATATTAATTAATATAATATTTGGTGTGTATATATATATATATATATATTGAATAAGTGTTACTAGACAGGATAGCCCCTTTGTATTAAAAACTTAGAAACAAAAGATTGCATTGGATTATCAACAATCCACAATCATTGGTTAAGATATTTGACGGAGCAAATGCCTTCAACCAGCTCTACAGCTCTGATAAGCAGCAGTGGACCCAAAAGGTCCCCATGATGGCTCAAAAGAAAGATGAAATTAAGTTTCCATGTTTTTTTGCCTATTCCTTCTTTGTACAACTTCAGAGCCTTATCCGTCACCTTCTTGATTTCTTGGCAGCTTCAGCATCAAAGAGACCCAGAATGCATCCCACACGCGATGTAGTTTCGATACCCTAAATGGCGTTCAATACATTCTGAGCATCCTCCTCTTTTAGTAGCACCACGGTAACCTTAGCCAACTCCTTAAGCCCGAACCTTGATTAAATTGGCGAAGAAAATATTGTAGACATCAACATCATGAATATGCCCATCATTATGACACTTGGTCCCAATAATCTTGGCAATTGCACCAGCCATAGCTTCCGAGCACTTCGGAAACAACCGTTTGATCTGATCGCTCATAGCTTCCAGAGGGGGATTTTGGTTGCCATCCTTATTCGTACAAATGCAAGCGACCTCCATTGTTTATAGTTCAGCAGAGAGAGGGCCCATATTTATTACCCATCTAAACTGAGCGTCCAGTCCTAATACAACCATACAGGAGATATTGTAGGGATTTTTCCGCGATCCAAAGTAAAAGATGACCCTACAAAGGCCACCTAATTTTGGTAGAGATATGACAGGAGGTGGCGAAGACCTAGTTTGACTCATTCATTCGTAAATATCACCTCCCAGACATAGCCAAAAGGCCTTAGACGAATTTGTTAATGACTGACCAAACTAGGAGAAACCTTAATCACCGGAATGGACCACGATAAATGAGGGTCATCGAGGATCCTTGGATAATGGTTAGACTTTACAGATATATTAGAATAAAGAGCTGCAATAGAGTGACTTAAGTAAGTGCCACATAGTGAGCCGTTCAATCCTAGTGTTAGATCATATTGTGTTGTCATTATCAATGCCCAGTGGGTTCATCTTGAACTCTGCAATAGAGGGAATAGTCTTGTACGATGTATGCCACCTATGATTTAGTTATACTTCGCTCAAGGTAATCAGAATGTCTTGTACCAGTGGCCATCACTTCAGCAGTGTAGCCCCATATATGAAAAAAATGACCATATTGATTTGTCACCAGCCTCCAATACAGTATTGCCACTTGGAGCTTTCAAGTTCCCGCAATAGCACAATAACTGCCAGGTTGTCCATGATTTGGCACTCCATAAAGAGCCCTATGTTAGGAACCCACTAGCAAAGAGGTCTTCATTATTTCCTAAGTGAGGGGTTTCCTCCCTTAGGGGTTGTTTTTTTTTAACATTGGTAAGACCTTTCTCTTTTGCCATCTCCTCTCTGATTTGTTTAAAATATTTCTATCCTCTTTTCTTGTCCTCGCTTGTTCACCCTTTAGTATCTTGGATGTAGATTGGGAGATGCTTTGAGGGTCAGTAAATCCTAATTAATCATACACTAGCACATCATCAGTGCCACTACCATAATCCTGATCTAGAGTTTCCATATTTGGAGGATTAATATTGTTGTAATTACCTACGGGCTCCAACCTCTCTTTTTTGTTTGTAGAAACATTGGCAGATTTCTTCGAAGGCAAAGAGTAATCCTCATTCATGCTCCTTGGGGTGTCCCTATTTGTAGGGTGAGGGAAACCCTCGACCGATGTGATTTTTGCTTTACTCCCATCCCCTTCTTGTGGCAGTGATATCCCATTAGTGTGGCACAAAGAGCCCATTCTGGGAGGTAGGTTTGAGTTCTTTTGATGATCCATATTCAATTTTTTATTGTTTGTGCAATCTATGGTCACATGATTGCATCTCATGTAGTTCAAAGAATTTTTTTTTCCTCCTCCATTTTGAGCATTTGTAACCAATCACTATTTTCAATTCTAAGCTAAATATCTTGTAGTATTTGATTAATGGCAATGATCGGTAAGCAGGCATAGTGATATGAGTTATTTTCCATGAGTATTGCACCTAAATCAATTAGTGTTCCTAGCGAGTGGATGATTTTCTCAAGAAATTCTTTGGACTAGAATTACAACAACAGGTTATACAATCTCACCTGGATAGGTTCGTTATAAGGGACAAATTCCCATGGGTTGAACCTTGGCTACTATTTCTACATGTACAATGATGATTCACCAATTTTCCACAAACCTCCTTACAAGGCCTCCCCCTTTTCTCATTTGACAAAAAAGCCATGATGAAGAAGCCATTCGAAATAAATTTGATGACATATTAACTTTTCCAATTTGTGGTGGCTCATTGCAAAATTTGATCTCGTTTGAGTCACCCAAAGGTTCACATTCCTTAGTCACCTCCTCTAAAATGTCAATCATTGGGGCTGAAATCCATCCTTTCAGAAACTCATGTTCACTAGAATCCACCACCTTCTCACTCGAGACATTGTTTCACACCAACTTCTCTATATTCCTTATGAGAACCTTTGCCCTTTCATTGCCACTAGAATGATCGTTCACATCCTTACCTTTTTCCACTACCCTCACACACAAATGCCATTTTCCCCTAATTTATGTTTTATTTTATTTTGTTGAATATTTTTTTATTCAGACCTGCTTAGTATATATTAATATTAATATAATATATAATATAATATTAATATAATATACAATATAATATTCATATTTATATTATGTATTATATATAATATTATAAAAAAAATATTTGATTAATTGTTGCAAGGGTGTATTATATTATATTTATTATAATTAAAGTACAATATGTAATGCAAGGGAAGTAATACGGAGCTGGGAGCAATATATACCTCTCATTCAATCCCTCCTACCCTACCTCTCTCTATCTCTACCTACCTCTCCCTCAGTCATCATCTCCCTCTATCTATCTTTCTTTCCCCCTATTTACCTCTCCATCCCTCCCTTCTCCCCCCTCTATCACCTTCCATCTCCACTCTCTATCTCTACTCACCCTCTCCCTCCCTACCTATCTCCTCCTCTATCCCCCCCACCCTATCTCTCTCTCTCTCTACCTACCTCTCCCTCCCTCCTTCCCACTCTCTCTAAATCTCTCCCCCATTCCCTCTCTAATTCTCTCTATCTTGAGCCTCACCCTCTCTACCTACATCTTCCGCTATCCCTCCCATATTACCTCTCTCTCTCTCTACCTACCTCTCCCTCCCTCTATCCCTCCCACCCTACATCTCTCTCTACCTACCTCTCCCTCTCCCTTTCTCCCTCCAGCCCTCTCTACTTCTCTCTATCTCCCATCACCCTCTATCCCTCCTACCCTACATCTCTCTACTTACCCATTTCTCTATACCTCCCTCCATCCTTCCCTCACCACTCTTTATCTTCACTCTCCCTCTCTTTCTCTACCCACCTCTTTGTACCTCCATCCCACCCTATCTCTTCTATTAATTTCTCTCTAATTACCTCTCTCTCCCTCTCCACTTCTCTCTATATATCTCCCCTTTCCATCTCTCTCTCTACCTACCTCTCACTCCATCTCCCCTCATTCCCTTCTCTATCTCCCTTTAGATATCTCTCTATATCTCTCTTCTCTCTCTCCTATCTATCTCTCTCACCTTCCCTCTCTACTTCTCTCTATCTCAACTCACCCCCTAGATCTCTCTACTTTACTCTCCCTCTCTCCCTCCCACCCTACCTCTCTCTCATTACCTACCTATCTCTCCCTATTTCCCTCATTTCCTCTATGTCCATGTCACTCTCTAGTGTAGTCATGGATCAAGGGTCCAAAAAGAACCATCCAATCATGCAGCTTAGAGTGAACACAACAAAAATAACACAATAAAATGCTCTACAAACATAGATCTTTATTGAATTGGAAATATTACATACATCATACGCCTCATGGGTGAATAATCAAGGCTCACAAGCCTACTACAAGGGCATTCAACATTACAACTAGCCAGAGGCCTTATTCAGATAATTGGTCCTACTACCTTGTGAGCTATTTATCTATCTACTGAATACTCACTACTAAACCAACTATAATGAATTACAAATGATCTTAAATATGATTCTCTAGCTCCAAACTAGTCCACATAGGCCCCAAGGGTTCACAAACCCTGGCAATGAATGATCAAGCATGTAGGTCGGCCTTAAATCATGAAAGATAATCCTTCATGAAATGAAATGAATTATGGATCTCCAAGATAGATCCCCTTGGACAATTTTTTTTTGTATGATGTCTCATTAAGCTTTGCACACTCTATAATAGGTCTACAATATGAAATATGGACCAGGTCAGCCCCAAATGCTCTAACTATGAATTACAGTGAAGTTCTGAGAGCAATAACTTTTAGTAGACAAATGTAAATGATAAGGAAATCTAGATATGATGTAGACTATCTCATGTAGATGCTATATCTTGCTTCACAAGCTAAGAAATGATAATGCAGTAAAATGTGAAATGAAATGTTGAAACTGCTACAAACTGAAATGCAAGAAAATAAATGTTTTTGGTTGATATAGGATTGCTTTACAACTAGGGATGCTCCTGCATCAGACACCCAGGGTTGGTAGAAAAGCGAGTCCCTCACATTCTAGGGGTTAGAGGAAAACTAAAGTGGTCCACCTCAACCTAAGAAATCCATGATGAATCCTCCACTAGTCTACCTTTCCACTTCACTAGATATTCTTTATATTGCTTGTTCCTAGTGCTCCTTCCAATTTTGGTATCCAAAATCTGCTCAATCTCCTCTGGTGGTTGATGTGGTAATTTCTCCTCCAAATTCACTTCATTAAAACTATCACATGACTATCCCTCATGATACTCATAGATGTTTGCAATATTGAAAATAGGTGATATACCCAATATCTCTGGTAACTCCACTTCATATGCATTTTTGAAATCAAATTTCCTAAGAATATTACATTGTCCAATCTTCCTCATCTTCAGCATATTGTATGTTCCTATTGGAAATCTTTCTTTTCTTAGATACACCATTACTTCATCTCTAACAAAAAACTCCTTATGTCTCTTGTGCTCATCTACCTTTTCCTTATACTTATTGTTCATGTCCTCTAGGTGTTTTTGGACTTGATTATGCAGTGTCTCTATGAAGTCTACAAACTCTTCTGCTTATGCACTCTTATTCTCCATACTAATGTTCCTAAGCTCTGCAACTCCTTTGGGATGTACTCATGCTACAATCTCAAATGGTGTCTTCCCTATACTTTGGTTCATTGAATTACTATATGCAAACTCTGCTTGTAGTAGAACTATGTCCCAATTTCCTACCTTATCTCCAACCAAACATCTCAATGAGTCACCCAAAAAAAAATTACCACTATGTTTGTCCATATGTCTGGGGGTGACATGCTAAACAAAACTTTAGGTTTATCTTCATCTTCTTCCACAATGTCCTCGAAAAGTATCCAATGAACTTAATGTCTCTGTCTAAAACTATACTCTTAGGTAATCAATTCAATCTCACAATTTCTTTGAAAAATAAGTTAGCAACATGCACAAAATCTTTCCATTACTACCTATAAGAGAGGGGGACCAACCATGTTCAAGGCCCCAAGTCATGGAGAGCCAAGAGCATAAGGCTACCCTAACTTACCTCACTCTAAAGGGGTGTCTTGAAATGGAGGATGAGAATGATGAGGACTATAAGGTCCTTGAATCACTCTACAGATCCGAAATCTAGAATAAACACAATAGAGAACACAATAAACACTACAAAAGAAAGGATAAAAGAAAGCAGAGAACACAATAAACACTACAAAACAATAAAGTATTACTCAACCAAATCATAGAGGAGGGGATTGAAAATGCTTACCACCTCTACCAAGAGCTCACTAGCTAATGGAGGAGAAAAGAGGACTCACACCCCTGTTGCAATGGCCTATTCCACTCTTTCTCTACGGAGTTGATGGAGTGTTGTTGTTACTACTATAGAGTGCCAAAGTGTTGCTTAGGAGTGAAAATGAAGGCAAGAAGTGAATGCTAGAATGCTTAGAGATTGCAAGAGGATGAAATGAAGTGAGGATGGATCAATTTGAAGGAAGAATGAGCAAGAATAAGGAATCTTTGGGTTGGTTGGTTGAAGAGGGATGTTACAATTCATTCCTAATAAGAAGTGTAACGCCTTTGCCAACTTCAGATGTAGGGATCCATTAGGAATGTAAGCATGTCATGCAGATGTCTGTGCACCGTACAGGAATCCCTGACAATTATTATTCTATTGAAACAACAGATGAATGCCAAGTAGAAGGTATTTAGCTAGCTGATGTGGTATTTTTCCTTCAAATTTATTTTTCTAAGGTGAGGATGTACGAAAGGAGAATTTGTGCAAGGGGTGCAAATTCATGCCTATATATTTTTCCCCCACTTTAGTGAGCATGAATACTGATGAGTGCTTCAGTAGGGTATATTGAAGAGTGAATGGGGTTAGAAATTTATGCTTGAACCATCAAGGAAGCAGACCACGATTTGGTGAACTCAAGAGTGTAGGACAAGCGAAGGACTTCATAGCCCCGTAAAACTATGAAGTTGTAGAATGAAAGCATCTTACAGGCCCAAAGACTTGCAAGTAGGCAACCCACAAGATATCTCACATGAAGAAAGCCCTGATAAGTAAGCACCTCATAGGCCCACAAACTTGAAAGGAAGGTGTCCTCCAAGATATCTCACATGGAGGAAACCTAGTAAAGTTCCTTATAGACTCGTAGACCTACAAGGAGGAATCCCACAGGATCTCTCACATGAAGGAAGCTGAGAAAGTATGATAAAAACCCATAGACCTACAAGGAAGGTCTCCTCCAAGATCTCTCACATGAAGGATACCCAAGAAAGCGCTCTACAGACTCGCAGACTTGCAAGGGAGCCACCTCAAGATCTCTCGCTTGGAGGAAGCTCAAAGGAAACACCATATAGGCCTGCAAAGCTATAGGGAGGTATACTCTAAGATCTCTCACATGGAGGAATCCCAAGGAAGGGTACTTCATAGAGTCGGCAAGCGGCTTCATAGGAGCACCTACAAAGCGGCATGTTTACCCACATATAGAACATGTCAGAAAGCAATCACACAAGCAAGTAAGTGGATAGTCGCACAAATTGTCAACAAGTTGGAAGACTTTCAAAGGGATTCCTTAGGGAATCCAACATAAAGAAGGGGTCCACTCAAGGGACATGTTGTTCAAAAGTATGAAAGAGGTGCTTCTTTCTCTAATTGATTCATCATCAAGGAATCATTTTGAAAGATGTTCACTTCATCAAGGAATTTGAAAGGAAGAAAATTACCCCTCGCAAGGGGAAGATTATAGTTTCTCCCACCTCAAAGGAAAGGTTCTCAAGTTATTTCTTTACAAATCCATGATGAAGGAAACATGTTTCGTTAGGATTCCAAGTCGAGAATGCAACCCTTAAAAAGAAGTTTGTGAAGATTCTCGAGAAAAGATTTGTTAACAAGGAATGCATTTTTTAAAAAATGAAGTGTCATAGAAATGACGTTGTCACACATGAGAGGGACAACTCAAAAAAATAAGAGAGAAAGATACGAAATGAGAGAAAGATAAATCAACATAAACACAGGGCATAGGGGTAGCCTGATATTTCAGGGTCAAAAATACTCATAAATGTATATAAGTATAATAATAGTATATAAAATGAACTTTCATCAGCCCCCTACTATATCAAACCATGTAAAGAATGCACGAGAAGAAAAATAAAAAATAAAAAATTGGGTCAACATGGAAGGGAAGCCTAAATGCCCCCAACGCTTTGCATTGTCCCCAATTTATTGAAAATCAATCACAAACATAAAAGAATGATGATAAACATAGAAGAAGGTTTACACCACAAAACCACACCTCTATCCAAGCACCAATGAGGGTGACAAGGGTCATCCAAGAACACATAGCACGATCACGGGGGAACACATCACAACACACACATCTAGTCTAAAGATAAAGAAGAGGCCTCCCCCTAACATTGATTGACCAATAGGTCATCCGCTTCCCAATCTAGATCATCATAGGGGGAAGGAGGATGAGCTTGCAGTGGTGGAATGTTAAGAGGAGGAGCATCCAACCCTCCCACAACAAGGGCTAAGGAAGAAGGCCCCACAAGGTCTCCTTCACTAAGATCTTGTGGAGCTAAGGTCAACAATTTTGTGAAAATTGCTAATAAGGCCAAAACTTCATCCAGAGAGTTAAACATGCACTTTATAGAAGTGCCATGTTTCACCTCAATAGATGAGGAAGGTTGTGCCTGAGATTCACTGTTAGGCTCACTGAACGATTTGGAAGTGGTGACGAACTCAGGGGAAGCCAGGATTGGTTTTGTCACTAGGATAGAACAAGTCAACACAAGACCACCTTTTAGAGAAGGTGGGCTCCTCTTATGTCCTTTTTTGTTGGAAGGACTACCCTCCACTTTCTACTTTGTTGGGGGACGTGAACTCCCCAAAGATGAGGCAAGAGGTGTGAAGGAAGAGAAAACTATAGTAGATACTACTAAAGTGTTCATCATATCTACAGGTTTTAGGAAAGGTGAGACATACAGAAGGGACATCAACAAAGGCGGATCCACCAAAGGAGTGATGAAAACTTGCACCTTTCTAGGGTTAGGAAAATTTGTACTCACAATGGAAGAAAAAAGTAATGTGGAGATAGATTGAACAAAAGTAGAGGGTAGGAGAGAGGAGGATGTGGCAAGAGGCCCTAATATAGGGGTGGTCATCTCCTCTCCCTTCCTCTACAAGGCAGCCTACTCAGGTATGAGAGCCTTTCACCAACACTTGCACTCCTGTGCAAGGCATTTTCTATTACTCTTTGAATTGGAGGTTGGAGGTTGTGAAGGGACAAAAGGCTCTTGCTTGGCCATGTGAGTGTCTACT
This sequence comes from Sequoia sempervirens, assembly GCA_007258455.2. Classification (NCBI taxonomy): domain Eukaryota; kingdom Viridiplantae; phylum Streptophyta; class Pinopsida; order Cupressales; family Cupressaceae; genus Sequoia; species Sequoia sempervirens. The sequence goes on from VDFB02329817.1 coordinate 44,554, forward strand.
ACAGTCATTTCCAGTGGAGTAATAGACTCCTGAATGGGAGTAGGAGGAGCAGGTTGAGAAGCAGCTGGGGGAATTAGCTATAATTCCTCAACAACAGGCCTCTTCTCGCTTACTACTTTGGGTGTAGAAGTGGTAGGAGGTCATGGAGAGAACTCCCTTCAGGGACCTTTCTTTCTACCATACAAATAATACTAAGGCTCGGGAGGCTTAGTAGGGAGATCCAATATCCTGATCTTGGGCCTACACCAAGAAGGTATCATCGAACTTAACAGGTAAAGGCCATGGTTGTTCATTTAATACTCCTCCCAAGAAAGTGGAGTGGGTGAGTTAACCTGAGAGGAGGCAAGCTTCTCCTTCCCTTTTCGGGAATAGGAGATAGTTGGTTGCTGTGCTATTGGAAGGGGCCAATTTCGGTTATCCCTTGACCCCAGTCTTATACTTTACGTAATTATTGTAAATTAGGTATGTCCTTGGAGGAAGCGAACCAACTAGGGTGGGCCAAAAGTGGTCTAATGAATATCCCCCATAGGACACCAAAGGCTAGTATCCAGTGTCATGCACTACATCCACAAAACCTTCATGGGAGAATTCTAAAAATTTATGAATTATAGAGGTGATTCCATTCATGGAAGCTAGCCAAGGTATGCCTAGCTTCATCCTGAAGAAATCAAACTCTGGAATGACATCAAAAATTGTGTCAAAATCCCTAGGTCCAACTATGATGGACAAAGTTATCGATCCATAGGGTTTCAAACAAAGACCATTATGTGTACAGATGGTAGATTTTGTTTCTTCATACTCTTTTCTTTGTAGTGAGTTAAGCCACAACGTATCTTCTATAATAGCATTCACTCAACTCATTGGGTCTACTAAGACTCCTGTCACAATGTTACCATTGAGGTGAGCAGGAATGTAGAGGGGAGAGGGCTTATTATTTAATGGCAAGCCCTACGATGTGAATGTCACATCCAATGAACTGGGCATAGGCTACTTAGTAGGACTAACTGTGACCATGTTAGCATAGGCAGGTTGATCTAAATGACAGAATTAATGGGATTGACAATCATGTTGGAAAAATGCAACGAAAATGGGTCCATGTATATCTGGAATTCACTATTTTCTTTCGCTATCAATTTATTTGTATTTTGTTTACTTCCATCAAGATGAATAGTACCATCCTCGATGTGGTCCTGTATCTCAGAGCATAGGCACATACAACATTCGGTATTGTTGAAGTGATCAACCCAAGATCTTTAATCTGCAACACCAAATAACCTCCACAATAGATAGAGAGAAGCAACAATGGAAGATGATATTCCACCAAACAAGGATTGAAATATGATACAATATGATCAATGCAACACTATACAATACAATGAAAAATATGCTAGAGATGCCTTGTTTATAAAGGAAAGGATGAGAGATAGGATAAGACAAGATCATGACAAGTGTCTTAATCCTATCACATGAGAAAACTAACTCATAACTACCTAGGAAAGTGGAAATTCTAGATAAGACAACTAATACTTATCTAGATATGACAACTAATATCCTAAGTAAACTTAACATGTGAATTAAGTCCCCTATGTCCCTAGTAAAGGAATAAACTAGGTACAAGACTTATTCACACCAACACCCCCCTTAAGTGCAACTTGGGGAGGAATGCAAAATATGGGTCCCAACAACTAGGCCTGATGAGGTACCCATGTACAAAACAAAAAACTCTAATAAGTGGAGAAAAGGAGAAAAACCATGTGGGAGAAAAATCCTCTCTAAAAGAGATAAAAATTAGAAAAGAAACTAAAAATGATGAAGGAAGGACTCCTCAAGACCCCTCAAGGACAACTTCCTTCACCCTAAGCATCCATCAAAACTAAAGATAACGAGGCAATGCCAAAGGTTTAGTGAAGATGTCTGCAACCTGTTGATTTGTAGGCAAATACTCCAAGCTGAGAACACCATCCTGGATTAGCTGCCTAATGAAGTGCATGTGGATCTCAATATGCTTAGTACACTGATGCTCCACTGGGTTGCTATAGATATGAATGGAACTCTGATTGTCACACCAAAGAGTAGTGGGCTGAGTCAGAGGGAATCCAAACTCAATCATCAACTGTTGAAGCCACAAAACCTCCTGACTAGCCAAAACTACACCTCGATACTCAACCTCTGTCAATGATAATGCAATAGTAGTATGCTTCTTGCATGGCCATGCAATCAGACCAGAACCAAGGCAAAAGACAAATCCAAAAGTAGACTTCTGATCATTGACATCACCAACCCAATTTGAGTCAGTGAAGCCCACAACCTAAGATGCACTTGAAGTGTAGTGAATTCCAAAATGAGTAGTGCCCTGAATGTATCTCAATATACATGTAGTGACCTTCCAATGACTATCATGAGGCTCTTGTGAGAAGTGAGAGACAAGTCCAACTACAAAGGAAATATTAGGATGACTATGTGTCAAGTACAAAATATTTCCAACCAACTGCCGATACAAGGTAGGATCAATTGTAGGAGTAGTGCAATTGGTAGACACTACAACACCTAACTAGAATGGAGTAGGGGCGGGCTTGCAATCAGCCATGCCAAATCTTTGAAGCAAATCAAGAGCATACTTTTGTTGGAAAATGAAGATCCCCTTAGAAATCTGATGAACCTGAAGACCAAGGAACTAATGCAAAAGACCAAGGTCGGTCATATCAAATCACTCCATCAATTCTTGTTCGTAATTTGAATCATGGAAGTAGAACTCCTTGTGAGAATCAAATCATCCATGTAGAGCACAAGTATGAGTAAATCCTCTCCATGTCTCTGAGTATAAACTGTGGGATCAGAGTGATAGCGAGTGTAGCTAGAAGTAAGCAAGAAACTATCCATCTTCTCGTACCAAGCCTGAGGGGCTTGTTTGAGACCATACAATGAATGTCGAAGGCTGCAAATAAGTGAAGGATCTTGCACAAAACCTGGTGGTTGCTCTATATAAATCTCCTCATGAAGATCCCCATGCAAGAAGGAACTCTTCACATCCATCTGATACACTGACCATCCCTGAGATGTAGCTATAACAAGGACAAGATGAATGGAATCCATCTTGGAAACAAGAGCAAAGGTCTCAGAATAGTCAATCCCTTCAACTTGAGAAAATCCCTTTGCAACAAGGTGAGCCTTGTATTTGTCAATGGAATCATCTATTACATACTTGGTATGAGACACCCACTTGCACCGAACCAAATTTCTTACCTTAGGAAGAGGCACAAGATCCCAAGTATGATTCTTTATCAAATAAGAATACTCATCAGCCATAACACTATCCCACTTTGGATTACCTAAAGCATCTAAAAATTTCTAAGGATCATCTAGAATATCCTGACTAAAAAGACTAATTCTTGAGGTCTGAGAATGAGTGAGGCGAGTGTCTATGGGATCACCAACAAGAGGACCAACCTCCTCAAGAGTAACTCGAGCCCATCGTGGCCTAGTGGGTGAATGAGGAGGAGGTGCATTAAGAGAATCATCAAAATCTTCCTCAAGTAGAAAAGCATCATCAACTGAAGAAGACTGAGTAGGTTGTGATGAAGAAGAAGTCAAAGGATGATCTGACTAGGTGAAGGTCTTAAAAAACTAAACATCATGTCGGAAATGAACCTCTTGTGTGTCAGGATCAAACAATCTATATTCCTTGACACCATCACAATAGCCAACAAATATGTACCATTGACTCTTCTTCTCCATGGATTTACACCGACCATTCACAATGAATGCCCAAGCCTCACTACCAAATACTTTTAAGAAGGATACATTAGGCTTGCGATGAGACCAAACCTCCTCAGGGGTCATATTCTGCACTGCCTTGTGGGGCATATGGTTTTGAATATAGTTGGCACAATTGACATCTTCGGCCCAAAATGTTGGTGCCATGGACCTAGACTAAATCATACAATTGGCCATTTCCCTAAGAGTCCTATTCTTTCTCTTTTCCACACCATTCTATTAAGGAGTGTAAGGTACTATGTGCTGATGAAGAATACCATGCTCACTACAAAAGTCCTAAAATTCCTGATTGACATACTCCCCCCCATTATCTATGTGTATTTGTCGAAGAGAGAAACCTGGCTACTTCTCCACAAATTTTTTGAAGGTCTTGAAGTTGGTGAGGACTTCACTCTCGAGCTTTAGAAAATAGACCCATGTCTGGCTGGAAAAATCATCAATGAATGTGAGCACATACTTAGCTCTCCTGAAAAAGGAGTTGGGAATGACATGAGATCACTATGGGCCAACTCAAGGGGTGTGGTTGCATGAGTAGCTTGATCATTAGGAAAAGGATCTTGATGTTGCTTTCCAAGAACACAATTGTGAAACACACCATTTGTGCAAGTGATCTTTGGAAGACCAACCACTAAGTGATGTGCTTGCATCTGCTGAAGATATCTATAATTCAAGTTCCCAAATCTTTCATGCCAAAGCTTGCTCATTGAATCAACATGAGCAACAAAACATGAACTTGATGAAGAATCAAAGCCATCAAATTGATACAAATAATTCTCATGATCAACTTTCCTTGTAGCAACAACCGTCTCAAGATCCTACAACTATCTAATAATCACATTATGTGGAGTAAACTCAATTGTCTTCCCATCTCCAAAATGACAAATTTGATATATGGAAAGTAGATTCACTGAAATATCAGGAACAAGAACATCCTCAATGCACCCATCTAGCATCTGAATGAATCCTATCCCTAAAATTGGAATATGTGAAGAGTTCCCAACTACAATTTGAGAAGTAGAAGTGTGAACAATGGAATCAAGAAGATCATGTGAATTGGTCATGTGATGTGAAGCACTTGAATCAAGAATCCAACTATCTAAAGATGAATGAATGGCCCGTGTTGAAGAGCTTTCCCTTTGCTCATGGAAGAAGGCTTAGCCACTAAAATGTTGTGCTTCTTCATAGCTTCCTCCAAGGCTTCCAATCTTTTAAAACAATGAGCTGCATCATGCCTAGTTTTTCCACAAAATGAACAAGGTTCTCCTTTCTTTTTCTTCGACTTGGAAGAAGAATCTCCAGAGGTAGAAGAAGAAGGAGATGGAGTGGAATTTTGATTGTTCTTTGACTTTATTTTGGAGGGATTCTCACTACCAGAAAATGATTATGTTTTTCACTTCTTCTTGTTCTTTCCTTTAACCTTGTATGATTGATCCATGAGAGCATGATTCTTAGAATTAGGCAAGGCATCCAACTGAATCAACTTGGCCTCCTCCCTAGTAAGACACTCAAAAAACAACTCAAATGTAGAAATTTTGTAATCTTTCCCCATTGCATCCATAGTTGAATAGAAAGTAGAAGAAAACACTTGATAAGGGCCCTTTAACTTAGAAAAAATCAAGAAGATACATTCATCACTAGATACATCATGTCCACGTCCTTTCAACCATGACAAAATCATCTTGAATTGTGCAAGGAAATCCTGAATTGAAGGAAATGCATCTGGAGAGAGGGATTGTAGTTCTGCTTGAAGTTTCAAGGCTCTGAAATGATTTGTTTTACCATACAATTCTTCAAGTTTATCCCAAACATTCTTAGGTGTTTCACACTCCAAAATATGAAACAATAAGTTATCATATACATGTAAGCCAATGAGCCCTTTTGCTTCATCCATTTTACATCTATGGAAAAAAAAATCATAATCCCTTATGAATTTAGGTTGTTCTATATCTAACATACGCCATAGATCCTTAGATTGTAACAATTGAGTCATTTTTAGCTTCCATGTATGATAATTGTGTGGAGTGAGTGGTTCAATTTTCCTTAGATCTTCCATGAACACCAAAAGAAAGAAGACAATGTGGCACTTAAATTGTGCCTTTCACCCCCCCAGAATGTATTAAAACTGATTTTGCAACCCCCCAACAAATTACAATGAAGAAATTTTGCAATTTTTACAAGTGCCAACCTCAAATCAACCGTTTATAACACATGATGATTTTTACAAATTTCAAACACAAGAGCTTGCCAAAATTGAGAAAGAAGGTTACAAATAGATTCCTTCTGATTTTTTGAGCAATTTCAAAAAAAAAATTCCAAATTTTAACTTCGTTTGCAAAAGTTACACCAATGAACAAGCAATAAATGCACTTGTACCTTCAAGTTGAAAAAATTGGAAAAAATATAAAAATATGGAAAAATCACCTACACCACTATGAAGTTCATTGAACCAACTTTTCGATGATATTTTATTTTCAAAAATATGATGCCGTGGTGAAAAGTCATGCAAAATTGAAAAAATGACCTATTTTGGGCATCTTTAATGCTAAACAAGAGCAAAAATTAACAATATCTGGGTGCAAAATTTAAGCCCTTAGGGGCTAGCCATCAGTCACCCACATGACTAGGTGCTCTAGTGCATAAAAAAATCCTGACGGTCAATACACCACTTGCAATTTGGCTCTCTGAGGTCACATGCATAGTTTGTGCTAGCAGTTTGACTTTTGACTGCTGACGGTTAAGGCTGTCATTTACTGTTGGCGGCACCTATGGTAGTTGAAGTGGCAATTAAGGTTTCTACTGCCCACCTAGTGGCCTGAAGACTCTGGTGTTGCTATCACCAATAGTTAGGGAGTTACCCGCCACTCCTAACAGTCATGGCTGTGGTGGGTGGTTAAGGCCCTGACTATCACCCCTGGTGGCTAGCGGTGTCTGCAAAATTAAGTCTACCGTAGGCCCCTCAAATGTGTAGCGCTATGTGCTTTAATATATATATATATTTGAAATTTTTACAAATACTGCCCAAAAAGAAATCCGAAAAAAAGAATTTTTTAAATAAAATTTTCTGACGATGATACATACCTGCAAAGGTGGGGCTATACAATGTCCTCTGCTAATTTTTTTTCCCCTGAAACAATTTTTACCAAAGATGGGAAAATTATATATCAAAAAACTTCGAAATGGCCACTCGCATACAATGGTAGGCTTATTTTTTGCAAAAAATGCACCTATAAAAATTTGTTCACTAGATCTGAGCTCCAAACCCTTCTTTGCCAAAGTTGCAAATGGTGACAAAATTGAGTGAAACAATTTAAGCCAAATTTGGCTTTCTCGAGCCTCCTGGATGTAATGGGACAACCTAAAATACTGCCACTATAGCCAAAAGCGCTGTAATCACTAGATCTCATCAAAATGCATACATGCAATTTAGGTTACAAGAAACTCAAATCACAATAGAAAACTTCATGGAAAATCTCTAATGAAAAAAATGGAAGGGGCTTGCCAAATTCAAAGCTCTGATACCATCTTGAAGAAATCAACCCAAGATCTTTAATCTACAACACCAAATAAACTCCATAAGAGATAGAGAGAAGCAACAATGGAAGATGCTATTCCACCAAACAAGGATTGAAATATGATACAATATGATTAATGCAATACTATACAATACAATGCAAAATATGCTAGAGATGCCTTGCTTATAAAGGCAAGGATGAGAGATAGGAGAAGACAAGATCATGACAAGTGTCTTAATCTTATCACATGAGACAACTAACTCATCACTACCTAGGCAAGTGGAAATTCTAGATAAGACAACTAATACTTATCTATATATGACAACTAATATCCTAAGTAAACTTAACATGTGAATTAAGTCCCCTAAGTCCCTAGTAAACGAATAAAATAGGTACAAGACTTATTCACACCAACAAGTATCATGTCTGTTAACCCGATGGTACTAACAGTAGGTATTTGCATCATACCAGCTAAGGTTCTTTAAGAGGTTTAGTAATCTACAAGGTTATGATCTTATCCTTCAACAACTTTTGTAAGATTGAAGAATAATATTTTGCTAACTTTGTGAACTTTTGGTTGCATCTGAGGCCGTTATCATTTAGAGTGGCTACTACATTCACAATAGCCTTACCTTTCCTAGAGATCGATACAATGTACTTTCCTTCAAAATGGGAGTGCGAGGAGGATCCCCTGAACTAAATTACCATTTGTTGATACTCTTGTAGGGCTATACACAAATTTGTGAAAGAAGGGTATTTCATAAGGGAAAACTTCTCTTGCCAAGGCTTTTGCATGTTTCCTATGAACACCTTTTGCACATTAGAATTAGGTAGCGGGTATGAGATTTATGAGAAAAGCGCTTGATACCACGCTATAAAATCAGTAATATTTTCATTATCACCTTGTTTGCATTGGATGAGATTTGAAAAAGTCATCTTTGGCCTAATGTTAGCTTGGAATTGTCGTAGGAATTGGTTTACAAGTTGGTCAAATGAGAAAATGGAATTATTGAGCAAGGAACAATACCATTCAAGTGTTGTACCCTTGAGAGATCGAGGGAAATTTTTTTCCATCAACGCGTCATGATGGAAGAAATCCGTGCAGAGGGTGTTAAAGGAAAAAACATGCATTTGTGGGTTCCCTTTGCCCCCATATTTTTTAAATTTAGTAATCTACATTCCTTGAGGGAAGGGAGTGTTCAAAATTGCTAACAACAATGGGCCATGTCGAAAGAAGGGTTGGAAGATAGGTTGGGAAGAGGATTGGGAGAGACTCACCAACTAGCTTTGCATTTTACCCATATTCTAAAGAAAAGTGTTCATAATAGGGTCATTAGAAGATATAGGGCTAGAGAAACCTTTTCGAGAACCACTGCTAGAGCCACCACCAGACCCATTGGTGTGACCACTTTTGGAACCAGTACTATTGAAGCCACCTCCACTAGTAGGGCCTCTGTTGGAGCCACCTTTGTTTCCAAATCTACCACCATGGCCTCCACCAAAATTGCCTTCACCAACATTGCTTCCATCATCAAAGCCATCACCACTACCAAAGCCCCCACCACTCAACCTACTGAAACCTCCACTACTAGAGGTAATAGGAGGGGTGAAGTTGAAACCCAAGGGAATCTTGTTCACTTTGATAGTTTTGGATCTCTCATAGGTAGAGGGAATGTTGATCGAGGAGATGACATTGGCCATGTACACAGATGTAAGGGGCATCAACATTCCTCGCTATCTCTCATGATCTTCAAAAGTGGCCCCTTGTACAATGTTAGGATTTTTTGGAGGAGCACATGCTTCAGTCAGACTAGAGACACTAGTGAGGAGTTCTATGCCTATTCGGTCTTTTCCCACCATATACTTTAGTTCATTGATAACCCAAGCGGGCCTAGCCAACTTTGGTTTCTTTCTAAGTGGTTTTCCAAGTCACCCAACCCTTTGCTGAGGGTAGAGACATATTTTGAAGGAATGTGAATGACCTCATGCTCATCTACTGATGATGATGTGGGAGATGCAGGAGGAGTGGGGACGTGGTCAGTCTCATCAGAGAATCCTACCTCACCCCTTAAAAATTGGTCCTATGCGGTGAGAACAAAGATATATCCAACAAAAAGGATTGTAGAGAAACTAGTATTGATCTTTGTCCTCTCCATTGGAAGGTGTCATACACTTCTCCTAACAATATACCTAGAGGTTGTGGACTCGATTGTGATGCTCATAAACCTTCACAATACTCAAGGGCACAATGATCACAAGGTACAATGGAAAATCCTCAACACCAACGAATGAGCAGACGTTGGTTCATGTCAAGTTCACCAAAAATGTAAGAGAGAGGACCAACCATGTTCAAGGCCCCAGGTCATGGAGAGCCAAGAGTGAAAGGTTTCCCTAACTTACCTCACTCTAAACGAGTGTCTTGAAATGAGGGATGAGAATGATGAGGACTATAAGGTCCTTCGATCACTCTGCAGAACCAAAATCCAGAATGGGGCTAGGCGAGCTAGTTTTTGGGTTCAACAATGTACCTTAGATAGATCTCTACCCAAGGACAGAAGCATGATTTTGGGATGATAGCGTGATGCATTGGTGTTTGTATGACCAGAGGACTGAAAATACAATAATAATTGCCAGAAAACAAGTTGACCTAGCTAGTGAGTTCTATGGGAACAAAAAAAAACTATAAAGAGAAATACAAATGAATGTGATAAAGTAGATATATTAGAGTTAAGGTGACAAAGACAATCTCACAAAAGAGCCTATTCGCCAGCTAGCTCCAAATTCATGTCCACCTACACACAAGAGAGAGGGAAAATTCTTGGGGTTGTATAGTGGCCTACCTTAGTCAAACCCCTGTTTTGGTGTCTCCACCTCCATGGATAACCAAGATAGCAACAGTAGAGAAAAGTATGATAAAGGAGAAAAGAAAGTAGAGAACACAATAAACACTACAAAACAATAAAGTGCTACTCAACCAAATTGTAGAGGAGAGGATTGAAAATGCTTACCACCTCCACCAAGAGCTCACTAGCTAATGGAGGAGAAAAGAGGACTCAAGCCCCTGCAACAATGGCTTGTTCCACTCTTGCTCTATGGAGTTGATAGAGTGTAGTTTTTGTTGCTATGGAGTTCCAAAGTGTTGCTTGGGAGTGAAAATGAAGGCAAGAAGTGAATTCTAGAATGCTTAGAGATTGCAAGAGGATGAAATGAAGTGAGGATGGATCAATTTGAAGGGAGAATGAGCAAGATAAGGCATCTTCGGTTCGGTTGGTCAAAGAGGGATGTTACAATTTTTTCCCAATAGGAAGTAATTCCTTTTCTAAATTTAGACGCAGGAATCCATCTGGGTCATTTGCGTGCCTCTTAGATGTCCCCGACAGTTATTCTTCTACTAACACAATAAACGAATGCCAAGTGGAAGTTATTTAGCCAACTATTGTAGAATTTTTCCTTTGGATTTGGTTTTCTAAGGTGAGGATGTACAAAAGGGGAATTTGTGCAAGGGGTGCAAATTCACACCTATACACTACCATTATAGAATCATATCCTCTCCTTGTTCTTGGTAATCCCAATATGAAATCCATGCTTAAATCCTCCCAAGGTCTCTTTAGTACTATCAAAGGTTTGTACAATCTAGTATTATGACTACTTCCTTTTGCTACTTGATAAATTCTACAATTTTGAAAATATTTCCTGACATCGTTATATATCTGCAACCAAAAATAATGTTCACTCACCAAAGCTACTATATTATTCACTCCAAAATTTACTGCTAGTCCTCCACTATGCTTCTCCTTAATCAAATACTCCCTCATTGAACTCTTCAGAATACATAATTGATTTCCCTTGAACAATATATCTTCCTAAATGAAGTAATTCAACCATTGGCTTTGGTTTGTCACTATTGGTTCCTTACATGCTTTTAAGGCTTTGAAAAAATCTGGATCACTCTCATACATATGTTTTAATTCTTCAAAACTTGATACTTCTACTCTCATTTCTATCAACAAATTCCTCCTACTCTGGCATCTACAACTTTATTTGACTTGCCACTCCTATTCTTCAACACAAATGTATACATTTTCAATAACTCAGACCATCTCATATGTCCCTGATTCAACTTTCTTTGACTGTTCAAATACTGCAAATCTTGATGATCAGTATACAACACAAACTCCTTAGGAAACAAATAATGTCTCCACTTCTTAAAGGAATGAACTATTTACATAGATTTCTTGATCATAAATTTGATATCTTCTTCTAGCATCATTCAAATTTTCATTGAAATAAGCTGTAGGTCTTCCTTCTTGACTCAACATTGATCCTATTACATTTCTACTTGCATCATACTCAACTTAAAATACTTTCTCAAAATCAAGTGATGCTAACACTAGTTGTTCTGTCACTTTTTGCATCAGTAGTTCAAAACTTCTTTCTGCTCTATGTGTCCATTTAAATTCCTTCTTATCTCCTCTCATTTTTTCTATCATAGGTGTACAAATGCTACTAAATATTTTGATAAAATTATGGTAAAAACTAGCAATCCATGGAATGATCTTACTTCTCCAATGTTCACTGGTGTAGGCCACTCACCAATTTCTCTTAAAATTTCTCAAGGTCCATCTTCAATCCCTCATTTGAAATAACAAAACCCAAGTACACCAAATTTTTCTTCATAAAGCTAACTTCTTGTCATTAATTAGCAACTTCTCCTCTCTCAACCTTTAAAATACTTATTTGATGTGCCACAAATGTTCTTCTCTAGTCTTACTTAAAATTAGAATATCATCCAAGTAAACAATGACAAACTTGCCCAATATTTTCTTTAGTACCTCATTCATCAATCTCATTAAAGTTCTTGATGCATTGGTTAATCCAAAATGCATCACTAACCACTCATATAATCCTTCACTAGTCTTCCATTCATCTCCTTCTATGATTATGATTTGATGATACCAACTATTGAGATCAATCTTTATGAAATACTTTGTTCCACTCAAACAGTCCATAATGCCATCCATCCTTGGCAATGAGAATCTATACTTGATAGTGAACTTATTGATTTCTTTCAAGTATGTACACATTCTCCACTCTCCATCCTTCTTTTGTGCAAGTACATGTACCATGCACGAGATTAAGCTTTCTCTGATCAATCCTTTCTTCAATAGCTCTTGTATCTGTCAGTTTAGTTCTACATTCTCTGTCGATGTCATCCTATGTGTTGCCTTGTTCAAAAACATTTCACCTGGTATGAGATCTATATGATGACTGATACTTCGTACTAGCATTAATCCATTTAGTACATTCTCTAATATGATATCTTCATACTTAGTCAATATTTTTTCCACTTACGTCTATGGTGGATCAATTCCCTTTTTTGTATTTGGACTCCCACCCTTATTTGGAATCAACACAAAATACATATTCTCATGCCTCAATCCATCAAGAAATTTTGTTTTATCTACCAAACATAGTCTGGTAGTGCCACAAACTTCAATTTTCTCCTCTTCAGCTTCTAAAGGTATCAATTTGATTCTCTTTCCATTTGAGGTTACAACATAAGTATTTATTCTTCCATCATGAATTTCTTTCCTATCATATTGTCATGGTCATCCTAATAGCACAAATGGCATGCATCAATGGGAATGATATCACACAACACTTCATCCTTATATGATCCTATATAAAATTTCACCAAACATTGGCCATTCACCAATATCTTATGGTCATCTTGAATCCATGTTATCCTATAAGGGTTTGGATGTTTCAATCTCTCCAAATTCACCTTGGTTACCATCTCTTCTGAAATTAGATTATCAATGATAACTTTACATATCTTCCCTCTAGACTTACATTTTGTTTTGAAAAAGCTCTTCCTTTGCAGTGGTTCCTTAGTCACTTCTTCATGCATCAAATATCTCTTCATTATTAATTATTCACCTTTCTCAACTTTTCCAATTGAATTAGGGGATTTAATAGGTTCTTCATCCACATAAGTTGTTCTTTTGATATGCTCAGTCTTCTTTTTGGTACTTGATGGCATTCAAATTCTCTATGTCCTTCACCTCCACACTTGAAATGGGTTCCTCTGAATGGTCTCTTCTTAGATCTTCCTTCATCTCTCTGGTATCCACCATTGTGGTAAGAATTATGACCTCCTCTATCAATATGGTGCCAATTTCTATCTTCTCTTCCTATGTGGTATTAATTATAGTCCTCTTCATTTCGATAGGGTTTCCATCTTTGTTTTGAGATGCATAAGGTCTTCTTTCTTTAGTTTTTTATCTACTCCTCTGAAATATTTCTCTTGCACTTCTTTGTCTTTGTTCAAACTTCTTGTTCAACTTCCTTTCCACCTTTAATGCAAAACGGTATGCTTCTTCAACCAATTTCACCTTCACTAGGATCAATTCTTCTTGAATGTTTGTTCTTAGTCCATTGATGTACCTCACCAGCTTCTCTTTACTTGCTTCAATGTGTCAAGTTCTAATGATCATATTGCAAAATTCTTTAGTATATTCCTTCATATATTTCTCCTTTTGCCTTAGGTTCTACAATCTCTTCAACAATTCAAGCTCATAATCAATAGATATAAATTAATTCTTTTGTTTTTTCACCATTCTATCCTATTTGATGATTTTCTCCTTTCCTCTTCTATTTCTATCCAACTAAACTTCTTTCCACCATAAAGAATCATGACCTTTCAACTTTGTTTTCACAAATCTTACTCTTTTTGGATCTTCAATTTCTCCATATTCAAATTATTCCTCCATTTCATTAATTCAATCAACCAATTCTTTAGGTTTTAAATTTCTCAGATAATTTTGAATTTCAACTCTAGGTCACTTACCAATTTTAGAAATCGCTTTGAACATCTTCATTTGATCTAATTCTTCTTCTTCTTCTAGGGCTTCTTCAATTTTGTTTACAACATGATTTAACTCTTCATCACTTTCATCCTCATGTCTAGGGTTTAAACCTCACCTTCGGTCTTCTTCAACTACATCTAATCAAACTCGCATTACTCACATAATTTCCAACATCTCACCCATTCTTCCAGCAACATTTTCCACAGTAGGCACTCCCCTTGGTATCATCTCTCCCCTTGAATTCAATGCAATTACCTCAATTCGACGATTTGGCTACAAGGGTTTCAATTACCTCTTAGTTGGTGATTGGTTGAAAAAAATATAGTTTTCCTCATTTCAACAATCTGTTCACTATAAGGAATTCCTTTAGGAATTGCAAAATCGCTTTGATACCAGTTGGTGTAGACACAAATGGAGGGTCCAAAAAAAATTGTCCAATCATGCAACTTAGAGTTAAAATAGTGGAAATAACACAAGAAAATGCTCTATAAACATAGATCTTTATTGAATTGGAAATATTACATGCATCATATGCCTCATGGGTGAATAATCAAGGCTCACAAGCCTGTTGAAAGGGCATTCAACATTACAACTAGCCAGAGGTCTTATTCAAATAACTGATCCAACTAACTTGTGAGCTATCTATCTACTGAATACTCACTATTGAACTGACTACAATGAATTATAAATGATCTTAAATATGATTCTCCATCTCCAATATTGGTCTGCATTTGCCCCATGGATTCACAAACCCTAATGAATGATCAAGCATGTAGGTTCACCTCAAAGCATGAAAGATAATCCTTCATGAATGGAAATGAATTGTGGATCTTCAAGATAAATCCCCTTGGACCCAAAATTCTTGTTTGATGTCCCATTAAGCTCCACACACTTTGGAATAGGTCCGCACTATGAAATTAGGACCAAGTTGACCCCAAATGCTCTAACTATCAATTAGAGTGAAGTTCTAGGAATGATAACTTTTGGTAGACAAATGCAAATGATTTGAAATTTGGATATGATGTAGATGACCTCATGTAGATGCTATATCTTGCTCCATGAGTTGATAAATGATAATATGGTAAAATTTTGAATGAAATGATAAAAATAATACATACTAAAATGTAAGAAAAAAATGCTTTTGGTTGATACAAAATTACTTTACAACTAGGGAGGCTCTTGCATCACTCTATCCCTCTCCCTCTCTCTTTACCTCTTTGTATCCCCTTCCCTCTCTAATTCTTTCTCTTTCCCCTCATTTTCTCTCTTTCTACCTTCATCTCACTCTATCACTCCCACCTTATCTCTCCCCTTTTGTCTCTAATTATCTCTATCTTCCCTCACCCTCTCTCTCTACCTACTTTTTTCTCCATCCCTACCACCTTACTTCTCTCTCCTCTTTCCTCTTCTCTATATCTCCCCTCACCATCTCTCTCTACCTTCCTCTCACTCTATCCCTCCCACCTTACCTATCTCACCCCTTCTCTATATAATTATCTTTATATCCCCCCACCCTCTCTCTCTAACTACCTCTCCCTCTATCCCTCCCACCTTAACTCTCTCTATCTATATTTATCTTTATCTCCCATCTCCATATTCCTCTCTATCTACCTACCTCTCCCTATATCCATCCCTTCCTACCTATGTATATCTAACTCTACCTCCCTCCCTCCATCTCTACTTCTCTCTATATCCCCTCTCCATATCTCTATACCCACCTCTTACTCCACCCCTACATTGTTTCCCCTCTCTCCCTTTAGATATCTCTCAATATCTCTCTTTTCTCTCTCATATCTATCTCTTTGTCACCTTCCCTCTCTACTTCTCTCTCTATTCCCTCACTTTCTCTCTACCTACCTCTCTTTCTATCCCTCCCACCTTATCTATATATCTTCCCTTCCCTCTATACTTCTCTCTATCTCCCCTCGCTCTCTCCCTAACCACCTCTCACTCTATCCCTCCCATCTTACCTTTATCTCTCTCTCATTCCCTCTAAAATTCTCTCTACCTCCCCCCACCTTCCCTCTCTCTAACTAACTCTCCCTCTATCTCTCCCACATTACCTCTATCATTATCTCTAATTATATGTATATCACATCCCCATCTTCCTCTCTATCTAACACATCTCCCTAAATCCCTCCCGCCCTCTCTAATTCTCTCTATCTCCCCTCTCCATCTCTCTATATCTACCTCTCATTCCACCCTCCCTCATTCCACATCTCTCCCTTTAGATATATATCTATATCTCTCTTCTCTCTCTTCTCCCTCCCTCTTCCCCTCCTTCCCCTTCTCTATCCCTCTTCCTCTTTATGTACCTATCTATCTCTCTCATTTCCTCTCTACTTCTCTCTATATACTCTCCCCCTCCCCCCATTTACTTACCTTTCACTCTATCCCTCCCACTTACGTGGCTGCTCTCTGTGTCTGTCCCTCCTTGCTCCCTCTGGTTATATGTCTCCTCCTGTGTCTTTGTACCTCTCATCCCGTCCTCCTCCATGATTGGAGCCTAGGCCCTGGACATCAGGCCCTGGAGTTATAAGGGGCACAAGCCGTACCCATGGGTTGTGGGCCCTAGTCATGGGCCCTGAGCCCTGGGGCTTAGGGTTTAACGTTGATAGTGTTGACACTAAGACCTTGGAGTTAGGTTTAGTCAGCCCAAGACCTCGATGTTGGACCTCCATCATGGGCCCTGGGAACCCACCAGACCTGAGCCCTGGGAGCCTCGGTACAAGACCCTGGGCTTGCTGAGACTATGAGCCATGAGGGCCTTAAGGAGTTCAGTTTAGTCACTAAATATGGTTTTGGACCCTCCATCATAGAGCCTAACATGAGCTATGGGCAGCGGGCCCTGAGGAGCCTATCACTGTGGTTTTGACTAAAGATTATAAAGGTTAATTTAATTTTGTGGAGTCATGTCAGGCCTGAGCCACTGGCCCTAAGACATTAATTAATGATTTTAACACTTTCAAGACCTAAGATAAGTTTTCTCTAGGAAGCTAAATATCATAGGCCCTGGGCTTTCTGAGCATAGGCAGCCAATGAATTTGGGGCAGGAGAGATAGATGGGGGTGAGGATGGGGGAGGAAGAGAGAGAGGGGTGATGGAGAAAGGAGGATGAGAGTGGGGAGGTGAAGAGAATACAAGAGGAAATGAGGGAGGGAGGGGAGGGAGGGAGGGAGGAAGTAAGAGGAGTGAGAAAGGTAGGTGCTAGGGTGTCCCTCCATCAATCCTGGAAGCCCCTGAGCCTTAGGCCCTCAACTCTAGACACTATACATTCAATAGGGAGGGGTAGATAGAGGAAGAAGTTATATGATAGAGGAGGAATTTGAGAGAGGGAGAGGGAGAGAGAGAGAGAGAGAGAGAGAGAGAGAGAGAGAGAGAGAGAGAGAGAGAGAGAGAGAGAGGTGCCACTCTCAACCCTCCATAATCAATTGTAAACAATAAACCATAAACCCTAAAGACTACATTAAATAGGGAGAGAGGGAGATAGAGAAATCAAGTGATAGAGTGAGTGATAGAGGGAGAGAGGGAGGGAGGGAGAGAGTGAGAAAGAGATGGATATAGGGAGAGATAGAGAAAAGAGGTAGAGAAAATAATGGAGGGACACATAGTTAGAGAGAGAGAGAAAGGAAGGGAAGGAGAGGTAGTGAGGGGAGAAAGATATATAGGTGAAAGAGAGAAGATGGTAAGAGAGAGAGTAAGAAAGAGAGTGAAGGAAGGAAGGAAGGAAATATAAAGATAGGTAGATAGATCAAGAGAGGGAGGGAGGGAGAGGTAGAGAGGGGAGAGAGATAGAGGTGTGAGAGAAGATAGGGGAGAGAGAGACATGTGAGATAAAGAGTAATGTAGATGGAAAAAGAGAGAGAGGTAGAGAGATAGGTTTAGAGAGATTAAGATATAAAGAAAGAGGAGGGAGAGGTAGAAATATAGGTTTAGAGTTCAAGGGAGGGAGAAAGATGATAGAGAGGGAGAGAGAAGGTGAGGAAGAGAACCTTTTTCCTTCACAATAATGTGAGCATGTTATAATGCAAGTGTGTTATAGCATGCTTGTATTATTTTCTTGGTAATTTCAAACCCTTAGGGTTGGATTTACCTTAGACATCCAACCCAAAGGGTAGTATTAATATTTTAACATCCAATTTTTTTTTTCAAATTGTAAAAAATTGACACAATCTCAAGCATCCTCTCCATCAAGTTTGTATGTGTTTCAATGTCAAGTAAAAAGAATAACATAGTAATGTTGAGCTTCCTCTTAGCTTTCTAACCATATATTTTTTTTCATGTTTCAAATATGTTAAGGTTTTAATCTTTAATTTATTTTGCTAGTGTCTCTATTATTTGTCAAAAACCTACGTATAGTAATTTTGGCTTCTTGTTTAGTTGTTTGAAGAAATTCCAAATAAATTATATTTTTAGAAACTAGACTCAATTCTATATGTAATCAATTATTTATTTATTTTTAATTAGTTTCCTATTAAGTTTGGGGGGAGCATACTCATTTTTTTGTTTCTTAGGATGTGTCCAATTTAAAATTAGTTAAAATTAATATATTCACTAAAAATTGAGCAAAAAGATCAAGCATAAACTATATGGTGTTAGATAATTTCTCATTGAAGTGATTTTTAAATACTAAGAAAAAGTTAACATTTTAGGGGTAGCACACCAAATGCTATGTTATATTTTTTTGATAGAAATAGGAGCACTTTGTGTGCTTCCCCTTTCTGAACCCATTAATCTCCACCATTTTTTTTTAAATAGTAGTTTAGAAAGTAGATTTAGAGCATTACAACTCTTGTTTTTGTTGCATCTTTAAATTTTGAACATAAATATCTTCAATTTTTCATCTAAGATTAGTCTTTCCTAATTTCAAAAAAAAAGTGGCAACTTAAGACCCCCTTTTGGCCCCCCCATTTCCAAGCACTTACCTTAAATTTTAAATTAACTAGTAAATATATCTTAAATACATCTATCTATAAAATGTTATAGATTTCAATTTAAATCTATTTTAACTACTTAAAGGTTATTTTATTTTACATAAGAATAATTTTATTATATATATATTGACAAATAATTTTTTTTATATTTATATTTTTTTTTAATTTTATTATGTTTTCTTCTATATTGTTAGTTTGGTTAATTATTTAATATTTATATATTTACTCAACTTGTGCCCATCAAGTTTTCCACTAATTTTATTTTTTAAAATCTCAAATTAACAATACAAATATTTTTTTATTAACTCATTTTTTTTAAAAAGATTAACATTCAAATTTAAGTTATTAAAAAATATAGGCATTTCCTTTCATTTCATATATACCTTTGTTACTTATTTTGAAAATATCATATTCATCATTAAATATTAATATTTTTCATGTAAATTACAAATTTAAGATAAAAGATAATATTTTTGTTAACACACTCTACAATTATACTCCAACCCTTGCCATCACTATAGAATGTATCTCAATATTAAATAGTTTTGTAATTAGATATAAATTAAAAATAATATTTATATAGAATATATTATAATTCTTGAAGTTAAATTTATAAATATAAATACATTCAAATTTTAAAATATATTGATAAAACTATAAAAAAAATAATTAATAAGTATATACGTAATGAAATAACTTGCACAATAGAAGAATATAATATGAAATATATTGAAAATACTTGATAATAGTTGAGAATAACAAGCCACTTCAAGGGGAAACCTTCAATTGTCTCCAGTGAGACACAATTTACAATCTAATGATGAAATGAGGCTTACTACCTCCTATTATGTCTAGGATATCACCTAGATTGACTTAGATAATAATCTATAAGCCCTAGGCCAAACTAAATAATTAGCTCATAATATAATAATAATAATATAGGACTTAATTAAGAGTTAAGGTAGTCATAAGGAAACTCTACAAAAAGGGCATAACATGGACCCCTCTTTATAAAACCATTTTCCTCAATACTAATCAAGTGTGGATGTTTTTAATGAAATCTTCATCCTCCCATGTGGCATGTTCAACTAGTAAATTCTTCCAATAGATGAGATACTCAATGAGTATTATAATCCCTAACTTCATTGTTCATGTATAAATAATGAACTATGGTTCCAATATGATTATTCATTTTTCATCAAGCTTTGGTAATATTGTCTATGTAGGGATATTATTCCTAATTACTTAAAACAAGAAACATGAACAATTGGATGTATCTTTGTTGTTATAGGTAATTGTTATAGGTAAGCCAAGCTTGTAGGAAACATCAGTTATCTTTTGAATGATTTGTTATGGGCCATAATATTTTGGTGAAAATTTAATGTTCTTTATTTGTTACTTCATTGAAATTTTCTTATAAGGATAAAATCTCAAGAAAACCTAGTCCCCAAATTCAAAACTCCTTTCACTATGATGTTCATTAACCTACTAATTCATTCAATTGTGTGCCATGGATAGATTCTCATTAACTCCCAAAAGAACCTATTGTTGATGATGCACATGGTTCTCTATAACCTAAACTCTTGGTGACACCATCAATGATGATGTGATAGATGGATCCTATGATATACATATAGTGCCATGAATGGAGAATTTTTTCATCAACTATGGAAATAAGTGTTATACCAATATTCTACAAGTGGCAGCCAATCTACCCATTGAGATTACTTATCTAAAGTGAAAAATATAAATACCCTTTCAAACACCTATTAACAACCTTAGTTTTTCCATAACATTGAGAATGTAAATATGAGATATGAACCAATTGAGTAACCAAACAAGAGAATATTTTTTTCTAAAATTTACTAGTCAAGACAGGATCACAATCATTGAAAATAAACTTGGGAGTACCATGCAACTTTTAATTATTCTCCATTTTTTTTAAATATGCTTGTAAAAGCATGAGATAGTAAAATGAAATATTTATATTTAGTTAGTAAATCTACCAGACTACCACAAAAATGATAAAACTCTCACCTTTAGATCTTAGAAGACCAATGATGAAATCCATAGAGACCTCTTCCCAATGCTAGATAAGAATAATTAAGGGCTACAAAAGACTAGGTGTAATTAATTGTATCCCCTTTGTTTATTTGAAAAAACCAAACATTCTACCACAAATTTTTAAACATCCTCTTTTAGTCCTTCCCAAAAAAAAAATTTGATTTAATGATAGGGTATGTGCAAAAACATGGGGGGCCAAAAAGGGGGCTTAAGTGAACACTTTTTTTTTTCTGAAATCAAGAAATACTAACCTTGGACGTGAAATTGAGGATAGTTACACTCAAAATTTTGAGATGCAACAAAAACAAGGATTGTAGTGCTCCAAGTCTACTTTCTAAACTATTAATTTATTTTGAAAATGGTTGAGATTAAGGGGTTGAAAAGAGGGACATACAAAAATTGGTATTGTTTTTGTTAGAAAAACATAACATAGCAACTTTTGTATGTCCCTAGCACAGTGAATTTTTTTTTAGTATTTTTAAAATCGTTTTGGTGAGAAATTAGCTAACAGTATGTAGTTGATGCATGATTTTTCTGATATTCTTTTAGTGAATATTTAATTTTTTACTAATTTTCAAAGTGGACACTTCCTGAAAAACAAAATTTTGGTCATGCTACCCCTACAAATTTTGGAAAATAATTGATTTTTTTTTTTAAATTGTAGAATGGAGTCTATTTTCTAAAAATGTAATTTATTTGAAATTTTGATGAACATTTAGTTTATAACGAAAAAAACACCAAACACTGCTTTTTTCCAAAAAAGAGACACATAAAGAAAATAAATTATAAATGAAAGGATTAACATTGTCAAAAAGTGAAAAAAATACATTATTAGATAGTTAAGAGAGAACCTAACATTACCTGGGTATTCAATTTGTTCAACGTTGAAAGACGTGCAATCTTGATGGTGAGCACGAACCCAATTATGTGAAATATTGTAGAATTTTCAAAACATGCCTCTGGTCATTGGGAAGGCTCTCTAAGCCTTTGGGTTCGTATTCCAAGGAAAATAGCAAACCTAAGGCTT
Organism: Sequoia sempervirens; assembly: GCA_007258455.2. Taxonomy (NCBI): domain Eukaryota; kingdom Viridiplantae; phylum Streptophyta; class Pinopsida; order Cupressales; family Cupressaceae; genus Sequoia; species Sequoia sempervirens. The sequence goes on from VDFB02329817.1 coordinate 66,734, forward strand.
GGGGATTCCTTAAGCAATATATAATGTGAGCATGTTATAACGTGCTCACATTATATCTTAGTTTTGACATGGATTTTGCATATTTTGAATGCATTGACAAAATGTGATTATGTTATAATGCGCTCGTATTTTGATCTACATTGAATTTATTTTTCTTCTCTTTTTTTTCTCTCTTCTCGTTATCTTTGAGGGAAACTATATACATGAAATAAACATATAAGTTATATTTACATATGGACGTTTACTTTATTATACTTTAAGTTATATTTCATGTATATAGTTTTAGGATGTTTGAGAGTGGTTTTAGATTTGTATGAGTTATAATGCAAATTCTAGTTTTTGGAAGATCTCACAAATTTCAGACTTAGTCAAATTTCAGTAATCAGCAAGTTGTATTATTTTTCTCTCTATCTCACTCATTTTTAATCCCTTAAAGTTTAGACCTCTCTCTCACTATCTCCATCCCTTTATTTGAATCTCTCCCTTGATCTCAAGAACAATCTCTCTCTCTCTCCTTTTCCCTCTATTTCTCTCTATCACTTCTCTCTTCCTCCCTCCCTCCCTCCATCCTTCTCTCTCTCTCTCTCTACCTACTTTTTCGTCCATCACTCCCTACCACTCTCTCTATTTCTCTATACCTCACCTCTCTGTCACCTCCATCTCTCTCCCTCCATACTTCTCTCTCCCTATCTACTCTATATCTCCCAATCCCTCTCTCTATCTACCTCTACATTGTTGAGACCCTAGCTTTTGAAAAACTCAAATTGTTGAGGAGTTTGATGTAAGAAGAAGAAAAGCCTACATAATTGGGTAAAAATACTCCATTTGAATCTCCATTTTTTAGGTATGTGAAGTCTTTACGCATTTTCTTTATATTTTCCTTCATTCTATTTTGGCTTTCTTTGATTTTGTTATTTTTCATATTCCATGTTCATTTTTTTTTTTTTCATTATAACGTGAGCTTGTCAATGCACATTTTAAACTACACAATTCTTTACACTTTCCAATTACATTTTCAAGTCACATATCTTTGAGGCATTTTGTTAAACAATAGGGCCAACTAGGTGATGTAAGTATGAAGCTAATTTCCTTAATTTATTTTTCAGTTCTTCCTTTGCATTCTCATCCTTTTCATTCATGTGACCTTTGACAAGTTAGTGAACTCACTACCTTGTCAATGCACAGTAGGATTGACAAGGTAGGGGGCTGTTTGAAAAAATGCCTCATATAAATGGGGTCTCAAAGTGATGTACATCACAGTGAGACCCCATTTCTATGAGGCATTTTTTTCAAACAACTCCCTACCTTGTCAAACCTGTTGCATTGACAAGCTAGTGAGCTCACTAGCTTGTCTATGGTACCACATTTTGCATATATGTCTACCAAAACATTATTGTCAAAAAATTCACATGCCTTATCCATGCTTTCATTTTGTGCCTATCTTGCAATTATGGCATGCCAATAGACCACATTTCTTTAAGGCATTCCATCCAAAAATTCATGTGACCTTTGATAAGCTAGTGAGATCACTAGATTTTCTTGATGTGGTAGGGTTGACAAGGTAGGGGGTGTTTGAAAAAATGTCTCATATATCACCCCGAGACCCCATTTATATGAGGCATTTTTTCAAACATCCCACTACCTTGTCAACCCTATCGCATTGATAAGCTAGTGCGCTCACTAGCTTGTAAATGGTACCACATTTTGCATACATGTCTACCAAAACATTATTTTCAAATGATTCAGATTCCTAATCCATGCTTGAATTTTGTCGTATCTTGCAATCATGGAATTCCACAAGGCCACATTTCTTTAAGGAATTCCATCTAAAAAATCATGTGACCTTTGACAAGCTAGTGAGCTCACTAGCTTATCAATGCATGGTAGGATTGACAAGGTAGTGGATTGTTTGAAAAAATGCCTCATAGAAATGGGGAATCATGGTGACATAGATCACCATGAGACCCCATTTCTTTGAGGAATATTTTCATACAATGAGCACTACCTTAGCAATGATACTGCATTGATGCATTGACAAGGTAGTGAGCTTACTGCTCATTGTATGAAAAAATGCCTCAAATAAAACACTATGGGACCCCAATTTATTTGAGGAATTTTTTCATAGAACAAGCACTACCTTGTCAATGCTACCATAGTGACGCATTAACAAGGTAGTTTTCATTGTCTGAAAAAATACCTCAAATAAATGGGGTCTCACGGTGATGTTTTTTCATACAACGAGCACTACCGTGTCAATGCTACCACATTTACACATTGACAAGGTAGTGCTCATTTTATGAAAAATTTCCTCAAAGTACATCACCATGAGACCCCATTTATTTGATTCATTTTTTCACAAAAAGAGCACTACCTTGTCAATGCTACTGCATTGATGCATTGAAAAGGTAGTGCTCATTGTATTAGAGATTTTCTCAAAGAAATGGGGTCTCACAGTGATGTACATCACCATGAGACCCCATTTCTCGAGGTATTTTTTCACACAAAGAGTACTACCTTGTCAAAGCATCAATGTGGTAGCATTGAGAATGTAGTTCTCTTTGTGTGAAAAAATACCTCAAAGAAATGGGGTCTCATAGTGACATACATCACTATGAGACCCCATTTCTTTGAGGAATTTTTTCATAAACTGAGCACTACCTTGTCAATGCATTCATATTGACACATTGACAAGGTAGCGCTTGATTTATGAAGAAATGCCTCAATGAAATCATTGTGAGACCCCATTTCTTTGAGAACCCTTTTCATAAACTAAGCACTACCTTGTTATTGCTACTGCATTGATGCATTGACAAGGTAGTGCTCATTGTATGAAAAATTCCTTAAAGAAATGGGGTCTCACAGTGATGTACATCACTATGAGACACCATTTATTTAAGGCATTTTTTCATACAAAGAGAACTACCTTGTCAATGTGTCTGCATTGACGCATTGACAAGGTATGAGATTAGTTCTCATTGTATAAAAAATGCCTCAAAGAAATGGGGCCTAATGGTGATGCACATCACCATGACACCCCATTTATTTGAGGCATTTTCTCATACAATGAGCACTACCTTGTCAATGCACCAATGTGGTAGCATTGATAAGGTAGTGCTTGTTGTATGAAAAAATGCCTCAAAGAAATGGGGTCTCATAGTGATGTATGATGGTACATCACTATGAGACCCTATTTATGGTACATCATTGTGAGACCTTATTTCTTTGATGCATTTTTTCATACAATGAGCACTACCTTGTTAATGCTACCGCATTGATGCTTTGACAAGGTAGTGAGCTTAGTGTTCATTCTATGAAAAAATGCCTCAAATATTTATCATTGTGATACCCCATTTATTTGAGGAATTTTTTATACAATGAGCACTACCTTTTCAATGCTACCATATTGATGCATTGACAAGGTAGTGCTCATTTTATGAAAAAACACCTCAAAGAAATGGGGTCTCATGGTGATGTTTTTCATACAACAAGCACTGCCTTGTCAATGCTAGGTCGTATTGACACAATGACAAGGTAGTACTCATTGTATGAAAATATGCCTCAAATAAATGAGGTCTCGCGGTAATGTACATCACCGTGAGAGCCCATTTCTTTGAGGAATTTTTTCATACAATGAGGACTACCTTGTCAATGCTACTGTATTGATGCATTGACAAGATAGGTCTCATTGTATGAAAAAATTTCTCAAAGAAATGGGGTCTCACAGTGATGTACATCACTATGAGACCCCATTTCTTTGAGGCATTTTTTCATAAACTGATCACTACCTTGTTAATTCATTTGTATTGACGCATTGACAAGGTAGTTCTTATTGTATGAAAAAATACCTCAAAGAAATGGGGTCTCATGGTGATGCTCGTTGTATTAAAATATTCCATACCTTTGAGACCCCATTTCTCTTAGGCACTTTTGTATACAATGAGCACTAACTTGTCAATATGTCAATATAGTAGCATTGACAAGGTAGTGCTCATTGTATGAAGAAAACATCACTATGACACCCCATTTCTTTGAGGCATTTTTTCATACAATGAGAACTGCCTTGACAATGCATCAATATGGTAAGATTCACATGGTAGTGCTCATTGTATGAAAAAATTCCTAAGAGAAATATGGTCCCATGAGGATGCTCATTGTATGAAAAAATTTCATAACTTTGAGACCCCATTTCTTTGAGGCATTTTTTCATACAATGAGCACTACTTTGTCAATGTGTCAATGCAATAGCATTGACAAGGTAGTGCTCATTGTATGACCCCATTTCTTTGAGACATATTTTCATACAATAAGCATCACCATTAGATCCCATTTCCTTGAGGAATTTTTTCATACAATGAGAACTAACCTTTTGATGCTATCATATTGATGCATTGACAAGGTAGTTCTTGTTGTATGAAAAAATGCCTCAAAGAAATGGGGTCTCATGGTGATTTTTTTTCATATAATGAGCACTACCTTGTCAATGCTACCACATTGATAGATTGAAAAGGTAGTGCTCATTATATGAAAAAACATCACCATGAAAAAGTTCCTAAAAGAAATGGGGTCTCATGGTGATATATGGGTTTAGGGTTTATGCTTATGGATGAGGGTGTAGGGTTTAGTGTATAGGGATTAGGATTTATGATATTTGATATAGGATTTTGGATATTGAGAGAGAGGGTGAGAGGGAGAGAGAGAGGGAGAAGTAAAGAGGGAAGGAGAGAGAGAGGTGATAGAGAGAAGTAGAGAGCAAAGAAGGAATGTGGAGAGATTGAGAGAGAGAGAGGAGGTAGAGAGAGGTAGATAAGGATAGGTTAGATAGAGAGAAGTAGAGAGGGGAGGTGGGTGGGAGGAAGGAAGAAAGGGAAAGGGGGAGATAGATAATATTAGAGAGAGGAGGGAGGGAGAGAGCTAAGATAGAGAGAGGAAGGAGGGGGGAGGTTGAGAGAATGATTCTTGATAGAGAGTAGAGAGGGAAGGAGAGAGTGAGAGAAATATAGGAGAGAGAGAGGAAGAAGTTAGGGAGATTGAGAGAGAGGGAGAGATGGAAGAGGAAAGGAGGGGGGGAGAGGTAGAGATGGAGAGAGGGATAAAGAGAGAAGTATACAAAGTGAGTACAAAGGAAAGAAAAGAGTGATAGAAATATGGAGAGATAGAGGAGGATGGTTGGGAGATTGAAAGAGAGGGGGAGATTGGGAGAGAGAGGGAGAGAGAGTGAAGGAGGGAGGGAGATGTAGAGATAGAGATAGAGATAGAGATAGAGATAAGTATATAAAGGGAAGGAGAGATATAGAAGGGGGGAGAGAGGGAGAAGTAGAGAGATAGATAGAGAAAGACATGGAGAGATAGGGAGGGAGAGAGAGGTGATATAGAGAGAGAGGAGGGAGGGAAGTGAGATAGAGAAAATGAGACATGGGGAGAGGGGGAAAGGAGGAAGGTGGAGATATTGAGAGAGAGGAAGGATAGAGAGAGAGTGAGAAAGAGATGGATAGGTTAGATAGAGATAAGTAGAGAGGGAAGGTGGGTGGGAGGAAGGAAGAGAGAGGTTATATATATATACATATATATATAAAGAGAGAGAGAGAGAGAGACGTATATAGGAAAGGAGAGAAGAGGAGTAAGGTGAGGAGATTGAGATAGAGGGAAGGAGGGAGGGAATAGAGAGAGAGAGAATTATATAGGGAATAAGAGATAAACAAGAAGTAGAGAGAGATGGTGAGAGAGATAATGATGAGATAGAGAGTAGAGAGGGAAGGAGAGAGTTAGAGATAAATATGGGGGAGGGAGAGTATGTGTGTGAGAGAAAAACACAAGGTGAAGGAGGAAGGTTGGGAGATTAAGAGAGAGGGAGGGAGAGAGAGAGGGGGGAATGTGGGAGGGTGAGGTAGGGATGGAGAGAGATCTAGAGAGAAGTTTATAGGGAAGGAGATATAGAGAGGGGGAGGAGGGAGGGAAAAATAGAGAAAGAGGGAGAGGTAGGGAGGGACAGAGAGGTGAGATAGAGAGAGATGGATGGAGAGAGATAGAGAGAAGTAGAAAGGTAAGGAGGGAGGGAAAAAGGGAGATAGAAGTGTGATAGAGAGAATGGGAGAGAGGGGGGGAAGGAGGAAGGATGAGATATTGAGAGAGAGGAGGGAGGGTGAGAGATAGGTAGAGATGCATAGGTTAGATAGATATAAGTAGAGAGGGAAGTTGGGTGGGATGAAGGAACAGATAGAGAGGGAAGGAGGAAGGTGGAGAGAGAGAGAAAGAGGTAGATGGATAGGTTAGATAGATTGAAGTAGAGAGGGAAGGGTATGTTCAGGATCATCATTGAAAAAATAGGCCCTTAAGTGGCAAATTTTTTTAAAAAAAATAGAGTTAAGAAACTTGACATAAAAATTTGAATAAGTTATCTATATTATTTAAAAAATATGTAAGAATAAAATCTATGGAAAATTGAATGTAGTTTCTAAACAACTAGGTTTATTTTAAAAAAATTATTTGGTGAAAATTTCAAATTTCAATGTAGTACTTAAATTTCAGGAAAAAAATAAGAAGTAGGTGTTTTCCTGACCACCCTAACCACAATAAAATGATAATGTTTTTTTATAAGATTTTAGATATAGGTAGAGGACTCATGTCCCAATGTGATGCATATTTTTTATAAAAAAAATTCCAAGTAAATAATTAGTTATGATTTTTTTATTACAACTTTAAAAAAATATAAAAACTCATATGTTTGACCACCTTAACTTGGTCAAAACTTCATGAAATTATTGCTTTTAATCCTATAGTATGCAAAGCATAGAATGCGATGCATGTTTCAGATTCAAAAATCTAATACCATTTGAAAGCTATAGATTTTTTTCAATCGACTTATCAATCAGGACTTTAGTCATAATTTATATTGGTGGAAAGTTGAGAATCTCCTTTAAAAACCCTTTTCATTTCATCAATTTTTGGTAAAAAAAAAAGGTCATCAAACACATACCCTACACATACCCATCATATCACCACTTTTTGGTCCATCATGATCCTGCACATACCTGGAAGGTGGGTGGGAGGAAGGAAAAGAGAGGGGGGAGATAGAGAAAATTAGAGAGGTGAGGGAAGGAGGAATGAAAGGAGAGAGAGAGGTGAGATAGATAGAAGTATAGAGGGAAGGAGAGAGTGTGAGAGAGAGGTCCAGAGCATTTTAAGGGATAAATAATGAGTGAGATAGAGTGAGTAAGATGATACAACTTGTTGATTATTGAAATTTAACCTCCTAATTAATGATATTTGACATGCTGATTACTAAAATTTGGCTAAGTCTAAAAAATTGTAAGATCCTCAAAAAACTAGAATTTGAATTATAACTCCTTGAGATTTGAAACCATTCTCAAACATCTAGAAACTATATACATGAAATATAACTTACAATTTATACTTAAATTTTTATTTCATGTATATATTTTCCCTAAAAGATAACAAAAAGAAAGAGACAAGAAAAAGAGAAGAAAAAAAATTCATTGTAGACCAAAATGAAAGCACATTATAACATGCTTACATTTTAGAAAGAAAAAAATTTATTTCAAAAAATGCACATTTTTTGAATTCAAAATATACATGTTTTTTAAAATTTAAACCATAGCGTGAGCATGTTATAACATGCTCACATTATGGCTTGGTAGTGACCAAGCCTAGGCTTGGTCACTACCAACCCATAACATGAGCACGTTTTACTATAATGTGCTCGTATTTTCACTATTTCAAGATGAAAAAGTAAATTGGCCACTTTTTGGCCCCTGATCTTTTTGCACTTACCCTTGTTATATTTCAATCTATAGTGATATTTATATATATATATATTAATATTTATAATTAAAAATATGATTATCCTTTCCATCAAGTAATTTTTTATAATATAATATATTATTTATCTATAATATTATATTTATATTTAATATAACATTAAATATTTATATTGAATATAACATATTGTTGGTGTAAATAAATGTCTTGTACCTAGCTTATTCATTCACTAGGTAAATTACGGGACATATTCACATGATTAGGTTTACTTCGGATAAAAAATTCTTTCTAGAAGTCTTAGTTGGTTTTTCTAGAACTTATCTTATCTAGCTAGGATGCATCATTTCCTAGGTGATTAGGTTGTTGGTTGTCTCATGTCATATGATTATGACATTTGTCAACATCATGTTCATTACTACATTTCAACCTTTCCTATATATGCAAGGCATCTCATGTACATTTATCATAGCAATTCAATAGCAATTCAGCCATTAATCAATCTTGCATTGTGAAGCAAGCCTTCTTGCCATTCTCTCTCTCTTGTGGAAGTGGTTTTGGTTGCAACTATTCCTGGGGGTGTTGGGGAGTCACCATTCACTCCCACATGGTATCAGAGCACTCCAAGTGTTGCAAATTCCTTCCCAGATCCAAGGGTATTGTGTTGGCTTGAAGTTTTTTGTTGAGTGCAGATTGGGGTTTCAATGACCTCACGGTTGAGATCAAAAGGTTCTGCAGACGAATTTTGACTATAAATTCATCCATTTTGGGTGAAGTTGTTTTTGAAGCAAAATTTTTTTGCTAGAACAACCTCCTCAGTGGTACGATTTTTCTATTTTTCACAAAAAATATTTTAAAAAATATTTTATGTGGTTTTATCAATAATTTTGGGGCAAAATTTATTTGTAAATTGGGCTAAAATATTTCATATAATCAAGAATCTATTGTGATTTTCTATGGACTATACCACTGTCAGAGTCAAATCCATTTTTTATTGGCTGTCGGCTTGTGTATTGTACGCCGATTTGAATGTCAGTGGGAATTAGTGGCTATTTGTCCTAATCCTTCGTCTCTGGTTCATTTTCCCTCCTTGATCAGTTGTACGTTGTTAGATCTCCACTGGTCGAGTGGTCTCATCTGCATATTCGGCATCACCAGTACAAAGGCGTCAAATCTCTACACATTGTCTTATCGTTGGTACCTTGTTGGCGTACAGATTTGTCACGATTGTTTGCCTCATTGGAAAGTGGAGGTCTGTGCATGGTACACAGATCAGAGCGGTAGTCATTTGTTCCATCAGCGGGTACAAATCTTTAAACGGAGGTTTATCTATTGGCCAACGAAATTCATCGACATCTATCATTCTCCGGTGGGTACCTTCCACTATCACAGTCCATTGGCATCTGATCCATATTCTGCGGTACAAGCTCATTCCACATCGAGTAATTTGGATAGGCATTGTCCTTTCATCGGCGTGGTACCCTATCTTATTGCTATTAGAAAATATCATATCCGTGCCCTATTTCCTGCACCATCAAGTATTTTCAGCATCAATTCATTACATCTGTCCATTGGCAGTAGTCGAACAATACACTAGTTGTAGATACTTCACATCGCCATCCACCATCCGCATCTAATGCAGGGTATAGAAGATATGGTCACTTCTCTGTCAACTTGTCACTGTCAGAAGGGTATGATTTAATATCAACTGTAGGGTTTATATAAAATTTTTGTTTAATACGTTTTGTAAAAGTTGATCCCTTTGTCTAGGTCAACGGGATTTATATTCTGTCATTTTTTATTCATATTAAAATTGTTGTAAAGTCTATAAAGACTGACCTTGTTAGGCCGACATTGCCCACGAGGGGTATTTTATGTTTTTACCTCTAATTGCCTGACGATCACATGAATGACCACACATTAGCCCCCGGGTGCATGAATTTTGCACCACTTTAGTCTTCAAAGTTTGTGTATTTGCCCCAAGTACCTTTTTACAGGCCATTTTTTCATTTTTTCATAACTTTGGCTAATGGAGGAAAAAATTTTGAAACGATATATCGTCAGAAAGGTGGAGATCTGAATTTTTCAGTGGTGTAGATATTTTGTAGAGATTTTGTATTTTTGTGCCTCTTTTTCTAGGTTGAAGCCAGATCTTTGTTTTTCACCTCTGAGCTCATATCTTTGTGCTCCGATCTCTGTTTTTCTCCAAATTTGTGACATCAGGAAGGTAGTCGAGAGTACTTCAATTGTATTCATGCACTTTTTTGTAGATTTTTTTGTATATTTTTCATATTTTCAGTTTTTTGTTGATTTGATAATTTGGGATACTTTGTTGTAAACTTGTAAAAAACGTGTAAATATGTTGGGACAAAGGGATTGATTGCTTGTATTGTGAGGGAAAATTTGTTGTTCTTCTCTTGTAATATCTCATTGTATCATGGATTTGACAAAAGTTGTACTTCTAATTCCATATAACTATCATGAGTGGAAATCTCAAATGGAGTTATTATTGTTAAAATTGAAATTGCAAAGAATACTATTTGGTCAAGATCCAGAACCTGCAAGAGAAAAAGAGAAAAGAAAATGGCTTGATAGAAGGGATGAAGCTCTTGGTACTTTGAAGTTTTCCATTTCTCCAGATCTTAGATATCATGTTGCATCTTACACTCATCTTAATGAAGCTTGGACTACTTTAGAGAGTCTCTTTGGTAAGCCAAATAAGATGAGGAAAATTAAGTTGGAGAATGAACTAATGGGTCTTAATCCTTTAGATTTTTAATATTTTCAAGAATTTTTCTCTAAGCTCAATTCTCTTAGATTGCCGTTATCTGATTGTGGGGTCACTAAATAGGATGAGCAATTGATTCTTTCTATACTTGCTAATCATGGTCCTGATTATTTAGTGTTTGTTTCTACATTCTATGCTACAATGAATTCTCTTGGAAATGCATACAAAATGCCTTCTCTTGATGAATTTGTAGCTCAGCTCACAAGGGAACAAGAAAAGTTGGTACACATGGGCACATTAAAGTCTTCTACATCTCATGCTCTTGTTGCAAAGGATATAAAGGATTCAAGTGGCAAAGGTAAGAAGCAAAACAAGGCTTGCAAGTCCAATGAGCAAGGTAAAGATTCTCCTTCACATAGCACTCCTGAGTCCACACCCTCTTCTAAAGAGGAATCATCTAAAAAGAAGAAGTCAAATGTGCATATTGCAAAAGATTAGGACATGATGAGCATAAATGTTATAATAAGAAGATTGATGAACTCACACACCTTCAAAAGAATTACATTAAGCTGCCCTCATTAGTATCTTTTACTTCTTCTTTAGCATCTCAATTGACAACTCCCTCATCATCATCTTAGTCACAGGATACAGGATCTACATCTAGGCTACACAAGATGAAAGGACAAGCACTCTTGGCCTCTGCAAGTCCTGAATCTCATAGATGGCTTCTTGATTCAGGAGCATCTCATCATATGGAATCTTTTATGGATATGTTCTCTTCTTTTGAGCCTTGTAATTCACCTCATATATTGATGGGTAACAATACATATATGAAGGTAAGTGGGAATGGTTCTATTGATATGGGGGAAGGGAATTTCAATGATGTACTTTGTGTTCCTTCCTTGTCCACTAATCTCCTTTCTATTTATCAAACTACTCATGGGGATCAAGGTAAAACAATTGAGTTCACTCCAGATAGGGTGTACATAAGGGACTTGGAGACTAAGGATATTGTTGCTATCAGGATGGTTGATCATTCATCTCATGTATATTCCTTTTTCACATTTTACTTCAGAAGATGATAATGTTCCTTTGACTACATCACACACTCCATTGAGTGTGAACCATGTTAGTGAGGAGAAGTTTGGTCATCTACACCTTGGTATCCTAAAGACTAGTGCTGACCTTCCTACTCCTCCACCTCCTGCTTCTTCAGCCATTGATGCTTCTATTCAGAAAGATGATCATATTTTTTCAGATCTTTCTTTGTGGGATGAGTATTTGACAAGAATTTCCAACTTGTTCATGGAGTCTCATACTGCATATTTGGAGCACACACTTGAGGGGATTTCTCTCCTCTTTGATGACAGTTTCAGCACAACTGTTATACCATCTTCTTTGTCTTTGGAGATTGATATTCATGAGTCTCCTCCTTCACTTGATTTTTCATGTTTCTTGGTTGAGTTTGACTGTGATCATGTTGTGACTTATTCAATCTTGGAGAATCCTCATCCGTTTTCAAAGGCATACATGTTGAGCATTCATGCTTCCTCCTTTCAGTTGGACATGGAGTGGCTTCATCATCAGCTTATGGATTTCTTTCTTCCTAAGGGAAGATGTGTTGCTTGCATACATTGGGTCATCTTTTGTTTTCAGGCATTCTTCATTGTCATTGGAGCTTCTTCATCATGGGGGGGATATCTTATCTCTCTACTTCCCTATTATGGGGGGTATTTGATTGAATATACATGATGCATGTTGTCCTTGGGGGGTATCATTGAGTCCTCCATACATCATGTTTGTCTTGTTTTGTTTTCTCTCTTTTGGAGAGGAGTTTTGTGCCATAGGGTTTTCTCCTTTTCTTTGGTTGTGAGAGATTGATTTTTTGCATTTGCATTGTAAATGGGTACCTAACATGGCCTAGTAGCTGGGACCCATAGTCATAGTCTTTGCATAGTTTGCATAATAAACTTCTCCCTAAGTTGCACTTAAGGGGGGTGTTGGTGTGAATAAATGTCTTGTACCTAGCTTATTCATTCACTAGGTAAATTAGGGGACATATTCACATGATTAAGTTTACTTAGGATAAAAGATTCTTTCTAGAAGTCTTAGTTGGCTTTTCTAGAACTTATCTTATCTAGCTAGGATGCATCATTTCCTAGGTGATTAGGTTGTTGTTTGTCTCATGTCATATGATTAAGACATTTGTCAACATCATGTTCATTACTGCATTTCAACCTTGCCTATATATGCAAGGCATCTCATGTACATTTATCATAGCAATTGAATAGCAATTCAACCATTAATCAATCTTGCATTGTGAAGCAAGCTTTCTTGCCATTCTCTTTCTCTTGTGGAAGTGGTCTTGGTTGCAACTGTTCCTGGAGGTGTTGGGGAGTCACCATTTACTTCCACACATATTATATTAATATTTCCTAGTATTTATTATTTATCATATATTCTATTATATATTAATATATAATATATATAAATATTTATATTAGTATTAATAGTATAACATCTTAAATTTAAATCTATACTAATTTATATATATTAATATGTAATTTTATTCATTTCATAAATTAAAATAACATATATTCTTATATAAATTTAAATAATGGATATTTGTTGCATATCGGATATGCATTTTTACCTTTTGAAAAAGGATATCTATTTCATATTGGATATCCATTTTGCTTCCTTATTTCTTTTGTATTTGGCTTAGGGGTGACAAACCCAGAAATTCAACATCCCTAATGTGTTTATACTGGTTACAAGGGTTTTTCGAACTTCACCCTTCGTGTTGACAAATTTTTTCATTCAATTTTGATGAAATGAAAAGGGTTTATTCAATAAATTGATAGCATTATGCTAATAAAAAATATGTTTTATTTTTAATTTAATAGGTAATTACTATTGATTTTCTATATGCACTATGTGTAAAGTCCCAATTGATACGCTGATTGAAAAAACATCTATAACTTTAAATGGTTATACATTGTAGTGTAGGGAACTGTATACCTTTACAATTTCACACTATATTTGGGTCCCTTAATTTATTGGACTTAATTAAGATTATAATTTCCCAAATTATGCATTCAAAATCCTTATTTTTACTATCTTCAAAAAGAAAAATTGATATTTAATTAATGCAATAAATAATTAAATCACATTGGAGCTTGTGTGTCTTGGACTTATAGACTAAGACCCATTCACCCAAGAGAAAATGGATCCCCTTTAAGTCCTAGGACCCATTATTAAATGTGTTTTTGGTGGCATCTTATTTATTCAAATTAAATTTCCAATTATCGACTTTTAGAATTTAATGTTTAGAAATTAGATAAACACCTATAAATACATTGTCTTTTGATCATTTGAAATATAACACATATGAAGTGACTCTATGATATCAATCCTATGAGAAAATATAATTGTCAAGATTAGTCAAGAGTAGTCAAGAGTAGTCAAGAGTAGATTTGTCAGTCATTTGTTTCAACATTCAAGGTCCTAACATAGTTTTCAAGCTTATGTGTGTTCATGCCATCTTGTGAAGGATAATTTGCATTATTGATCTTAAAGCATCCAAGAATTTTCAAGTGTCCAAATCCATCAAGTAAAAAAAGTTCAGACTCCTTGGAGAGATGTGTTTGTCTTCAGTCCTTTAAGGGAAGCCATTGAAGGTTTGGTGAGTTGCAACAAGCATTGTTCATTCACCATTTCCTTCTCCTTTGTCATTATATTTTGATAAAGGTTTAATTATCAAACTTGGGGTTTGACTAAGGTAAACTCCCATTCAATAAAAGAAAATTTTCTCTTTGTGTATGTGTAAATTATAGGTTGAAGAGGAATTGAATACCTTAAGGAGAAATTTTGCATTGTTGCATGAGTTGTCATATCTATTTTCAAGCCGTGCAAAAAGTAAGTTGCAGACTTTATTTCTAACTTTCTGATAGTGGGACCTGTACAAAATAGAAGCTAAAATCCAACATTAGAGGATTTCCAAAAGTATTTTTGTTGCAAGAATGGAAAGATTGTAGGTGTTGTCATTAATGTAAAACTAGTTATCCACTAGTTGTTGTTGGTTGTATATGTCGAGGATATTGAGAAAATTGTAATAAAGATATGTTTCAAGTGTTCAATGGTTGCTCGAGATTTTGGTTCAAATTTTCTCATGTGGTTGTGTGGTTCACATATGTTGTTCATCATTGTTAGAAGGTTCTAAATCCAAATTTTTTATTGTTGGTTTGTTGTACAATGCAAGTTTTGTTCACCAGTTGTGAATTGTTTTTTTTTGTGTTTTCGATTGAGGTCTGAGAGAAATGTTGTTGGTCTATATTTCTCTTTGATGAAGTCTTGTGGTGTATGGTTCAAAATTTGAGTTTTCTTGATTGTATTGAAATTAATTTTGACATTTGGAAAGTTCATACTTAATGGTTCTATGTGTTTTACATTGGTTTGGTCAATCTTGTGTGAAATACTACTTTCAAGGATGATGAAGTGTGTTGGATCTAATTGGGGTCCCTATGAAGCATGTGTTTGTGTTTCCCTCATTCTACTTCCTCCCTAGGATGTTTTTCCATCGACCTAAATTGAATTTAGATTTGGATGGCAAAATTTGCATATGTTTCAAAGTTGAAGATGGTATAAATACAAGATGAGTTACTGATGGAAAATATACAAGAGTGATGAAGAAGAGCGATATGAGAAAAGAGAAAGTTTAGTTTGGTGTGACATTGATTCTATTTAGTAAGTGTGTGTTGCGAGTGTGGGAGATCAGTGTGAAGTTGAATGTTGAGTTTTTACATGTAGTGAACAGATGGTGAACTCTATCATTTATGTAAGTTGATCAAGTGACTGTGGTGGAATCCTTTGTTGCATTGGGATTTTAGTCTCTCTATAACAAGTATTCTTTTTCTTATTTGTATCTCTGTGGTAGTGAGCCCTCTGGGTTGTAGCCCTGTTAGACAGTGAGTTCTTGTTCTAGATCTAGTGAGTCCTTATTTTAGGCAGTGAGCCTTTTGTAATCAATTTTGATATTCTCTATGGTGTGAGTTAATCCTCACTGTGGTTTTTCCCTCATTGGGTTTTCCATGTAAATCTAGTGTTATTGTGTTTATGTGTTGGATTTGAGTTTCTACATTGGCATTTGATGATTAGTCATTTAAGAAATTTTAACTATTAGTTTTGGTGATTGAATTAAAGGTTTAATTCTATGATAATTGATTCAACCCTTGTCTCAATTTTCCTATTCAACAATTGGTATCAGAGCGAGCTTCCTTGGTGAAGAGATTAACTGCCTCAAGAAGGTTTGGGATGGATGGAAAACTGGTTTTTGATTATTTGAGGTTTGATGGAGCTAATTATGGTATTTGGAAAGTATTAATGGAAGAATATATAGAGTATTGTAGATATGATGTAGAGAAAGATTACAAAAATCCTTACACTCTTCTTACTAATGGTCTGAGTTCGCCTAAAGAAATCAAAGCACATGAAGTGAACAATAAGGAAAAGTTCATCTTGAAGAATAGTCTGGTACATTCCAAGTTGATTAAGGTTTAGAATTTGAAAGTGACTAAGGAAGTTTGGGATGCTTTAGAAAGAGCACATGATGGTGATGAAAGAGTCAGAGAGGAAAATTTATAGAACTTGGAAACACAGTTTGATCTTCTACATATGTCTAAAGATGAGAATATTAAATATTATGTATAGAGATTGGATGATATAGTGGCTGGAATGCAAGAAATTGGTGCTACTATTGATGAAACAAAGATTGTAAAGAATATCCTTAGAACTCTTCCTGATGCTTACTCTGAAAAGGTGAGTGATGTCAAGAAGACTATAGATTATAAGACCTATACTAAGGATTTGTTGTTGGGATTTGTGACATCTTATGAGATGAGGAAGTCAAGTCTAAGTAATGGGTGAAAATCAGAGATTACTTTTAGAGCTACAAAAGATGAAGATCCAGGTGAAGAAAAATTTGATTAAATAGATGCTAACTTTGTAAGAAGAATGAGGAAAGGCTCTAGTAAGTATGAAGGTATTTTTCCCTTTAAGTGCTTTAGTTGTGGAGAAATACCTATCATTATGCTACAAAGTTCCTAGAAAGAGCTAAAAGAAATAAACAAAGATATGAGAAAGAAAAGAAAGGAAAGAAGATTAATAGAGCTTATTATGTGAATGGGAATTCTAGTATATCTAATGAGGATTCAAAATATGAAGATCTTGATGACAATAAGTTCTTGTTCTTGGAAATTAAAGATAAACCTACTTTTTCTAATTCTTTAAAACAGGTAAAAGAAATCCCTCCAAAGAAAGAGAAAAATGAAGGTATGATTATCTCTTCCCTACATTCTAAACAATACATAATTTTTCGGTAGTTGACAATGGTTGTTCACATCACATCACTGGTGATAAAAGTAATTTTTTTAAGCTTGAGAAATATGATGGAGGCTTGGTTATGTTTCGACATGATACTGGTGCAAAAAATATGTGGGATAGGTTCAATAAGTTTTGATGGAAAGCATCATACAAATGATGTTTACTACGTTAAGGGTTTAAGGCATAATATTTTGAGCATTGTTTAGATGTGTAGAAAATGATATGATATTGTGTTTAAGAATGAGAGATGTGAGATCTAGAAAGGATACAAAACATTGATTGCTATAGGAAAGAAATATGAAGGGAATATCTATCAACTTAAGAGTGTTGATGGATGATGTTTTATGACAAATTAATGACAGTTGGTTATGGCATAGGAGAATGTGTCACATGAATTTTGATAACTTGGAAAGGATCAATGTTTTTTAGGTCGTGAGAGATTTACCAAGAATTACAAAGCATGTTAATGCTATTTGCAGGAATTTTTAGTTTGGAAAGCAAGGAAGAAATCATTACAGATCAAAGGAATAGTCCACTACCAGACTAATGGATTTAGTTCATACAGATCTCTATAGTCCTACAAGAGTGAAAAGTCTACTTGGTGAAAAGTACTTTATTCTTTTAATTGTTGATTATTCTAGATATACATGGTTTACATTTCTTAGAGAGAAATTAGATGCATTGGATAGATTCAAGTCATTCAAAGCAATGGTTGAAAATAAAGTGAATTTGAAGATAAAATGCTTAAGATCTAACAGATGTGAAGAATTCACCTCCCATGAGTTTAAAATGATTTGTGAAGTGCATGGAATAAAAATATAGTTATCTTCTCTAACAACTCCTCAACAAAATGGAGTTTTTGAAAGGAAAAATAGAATAGTACAAGAGGCTACTAGACAAATGATTACTAAGGTTGGTTTACTAGAATTTTACTAGAAAGAAGCTACTCATACTGTTGTTTATGTATTCAATTGATTTCAAGCAAGAGAAAATAGTACAACTCCCTATGAGCTATGGCATGCAAGAATTCCTATTGTTAAATATTTTAAAGTATTTGAAAGCAAATGCTATATCATAAGACATAGTGAAACTTTGGGTATGTTTGATGAAAGAAGTGATGAAGGAATTTTTCTTGGATATTCTAATAATAGCAAGGCATATAGATGCTTAAAAAAAAGTCTGAGAAATATTTTATAAAGTTTTAATGTCAAGGTTGATGAGATAATGAAGAATCCTATTGACATTGATAGATACATATTTGGTGAACCTAATTGTGTAAGAATCGAAGAGACTATGGAAGAAAAGGAAAAATATGACCAAGAGAAGCAGGATGAACATAATAAAATAGAAGAAGATGCTTCGGTGATGTCCCCTAAGACACCAAAATATGTACAGAGGAATCATTTAGAAAGGGAAATTATTGGAGACAAGACAAAAGGTGTGTTGACTAGAAGCAAAGCTAATGCTAAAGTGAATCTATGTTTAATTTTTACTATTGAACTGAAAATTGTATGTGAAGCTTGTAAAGAAGAACATTGGAAGGAAGCAATGAAGGAAGAACTTATGCAGATTGAGAAGAATCAAACTTGGGAATTGGTCCCAAGACTAAAAAATAAAAACATCATTGGTTCAAAATGGATATTCAGAAATAAGTTGAATGAAAAATGGAGAATTTGTTAGAAACATAGCAAGGCTTGGGTGTAAAGGCTACCCATAAGTAGAAGGCATAGATTTTTAGGAAACTTTTTCTCCGGTAGCAAGAATGGAAGCTATTAGGATGCTCTTGTTATTTTTTGATCATAAATACCTTAAGGTCTATTAGATGGATGTAAAGTCAACATTTTTGAATGGTGAACTAGAAGAAGAAGTTTATATGGAACAACTGAAAGGATTTTAGTTAACAAATCAACTAGATATAGTGTATAGATGATTCTAATTCTTAATTATATTAATCAAACAAAGAAGGGAATTTTCATTTCATAGTCCAAGTATGTGAGAGAGATGTTGAAGAGATTTGGGATGGATGGTTCCAAAATGGTAAGTACTCCTATGATGAATGGATGCAAATTGGAAAAAGATGATGAATCACCTAAGGTTGATCAAAGCAAGTATAGATCTATGATTGGTGGACTATTGTATTTGACTACTACTAGACCATATATCATGCATGTTGTCTATATTGTGGTTAGATTTCATAAATACCCTAAGGAAACTCATGTTGCTGCTATTAAGATAAATTTTAGATATTTGAATGGCACTTTGGATTATGGATTGTGGTATCCTAAAGATACTAATTTTACACTTAGTGCCTATATAGATGTAGATTGGGATGGATGTGTAGATGATAGAAAAAGTAAAAGTGGTGTTGCATTCTTTCTTGGATGTAGATTGGTGGCATGGTTGAGTAAAAAGTAAGATTTAGTCTCCTTGTCTATTACTAAAGTTGAGTATATTGTTGTTGCATCTTTCAATATGTAAGTTCTATGGATGAAACACACATTGAAAGATATCACAGTGGTATATGATGATCCCATTTCTATTTTCTATGATAATACAAGTGCAAGTAACATTTCAAAGAATCCGGCGAGCACTCGAGGATGAAGCATATATCTATTAGATATCATTTCTTGAGAGAGAAGGTCATGGAGAATGAAGTAAAGCTTGAGTATGTTCTAATGAAGGATCAAGTTGTTGATATTTTCATGAATGCTCTTCCTAAAGATACTTTTGGGTATCTTTGGGAGAGGTTAGGGGAACTATTTCCCCTCCTTTCTTGAATTAGATGCATATGGAGATGCATTAGTCCTATGGATCTATGGATCTATCTTTCTTCTAGGTTGATGTTTTGGTGGATACCTCTAAGGGGGAGTAGGTAATATCAAGTGTTGTCATTATGAGTATTCTACTTTTCATGTCAAAGGAGAAATCAATGTAAAATATTCTTTTTCCTTTTCCATTGATGTCAAAAGGGGAGAGGAAGCATGTGAAAGAGGAAAGGAAGATTAGGAGAAGCATGTGAAAGGAAAAGAAGCATATACGAAATTATCTTCTAAGTGGGAGAAACAAAAAAGTGTATTTAGAGCTTGTATGTCATTTTTGCTGGTTTTTCACATCATGTGTTGCCATCAATGACAAAGGGGGAGATTGTTGAAAGAATGGAAAGATTTAAGGTATTTTCATTGATATCAATTAGTGAACTGGTTATCCACTAGTTGTTCTTGGCTATATATATCAAGGATATTGAGAAAATTGCAATAAAGACGTGTTGTAAGTGTTTAGTGGTTGCTCTAGTTTTTGGTCCAGATTTGCTCATGTGGTTTTGCAGTTCACATGTGTTGTTCATGGTTGTTAGAAGGTGCTATATCCAATTTTTTGATTGTTGGTTTGTTGTACAGTGCAAGTTGTGTTCATGAGTTGTGAACTTTGGTTTTCTATGTTTCTAGTTGGGGTTCAAGAGAAATTTTGTTGGTATGTATTTCTATTTGATGAAGTCTTATGATTTATGGTTCAAAAGTTGAGTTTCCCTGATCAAGTATTGAAGTTAATTTCAACGTTTGGAAATTTCATGCTTAATGGTTCTATGTGTTTTACACTGGTTTGGTCAACCTTGTGTGAAATACTACTTTTGAGGATGATGAATCATGTTAGATCTAATTGGGTCCCCATAAAGCATGTGTTTGGGTCGCCCTCATTCTAATTACACCCTAGGATGTTTCGGTGCCAGCATAATTTGAATTTGGGTTTGGATGGATGATTTTGGATATCTTTCAAAGTTGAAGATGCTATAAATACAAGATGAGTTAGTGATGGAAAATATACAAGAAAAAAGAAGAAGAGTGATAAGAGAAAAGAGAAAGTGTAGTTTGGTGTGACATTGATTCTATTTAGTGTGTGTGTTGTGAGTGTGGGAGACCAATTTGAAGCTTAATGTCGAGTTTCCAAATGTAGTGAGTAGAAGGTGAACTCTATCATTCATACAAGTTGATTGAGTGACTGTGGTGGAATCATTTGTTGCATTGGGATTGTAGTCTCTTTGCAACAAGTCTTGTTTCTATCTCTATGGAAGGGAGCCCTCTGCATTGTAGCCCTATTGGACAGTGAGTCCTTATTTCAGGTAGTGAGCCTTTTGTAATCAGTTTTGATATTCTCTATAATGTGAGTTAATCCTCATGGTGGTTTTTCCCTAGTTTGGTTTTCCATGTAAATCTAGTGTTATTGTGTTTATGTGTTGGATTTGAGTTTCTACATTAGCATTTGATGATTAATCATTTAAGCAATTTTAAGTATTAGTCCCAATGATTGAATTAAGGGTTTAATTCTATGACAAATGATTCAACCCCCTCTTAGTTGTCCTATTCAACAATTTTTAGAAGCCCTAACCAAGACCCATTCACCTAGGGGTGAACCACTCCTTCATTAGGTCTCAAAACCATTTTTTGCTGACATGTGCATGTATCTAGACCCTTCTTAAATCTACCTATAAACTATGATTTTAGTTTTTTATACTTTTGGGAATTTTCATTTCAAGTATTAGGTATTATAATTCATTCAATTTTAGCATTGAAAATCATCTTAATTTGGTTTCAGATCTATACTATTGTCCTAAGGAATGAGATCTAGTTATGATTAACTCGCCATTGAGGTTGAAAATCAATCTTTACAACTTGTGATATTTTTCCTAATGAAATTCCCTTAGGGAAAGAAGCAAATATTGAAATCACCCCCTTAATATTAAGGAAGATCTTTCCCAACATTTAATACATTTTTGAATCCAAAAGATGCATTACACTCTATGCTTCAAAAACTACAGTTTAAAAAGGATTGAATTTCATAATTTTTTGACCAAGTTATAGTGGTCAAACAAATGATTTTAAATATTTTAAAAATTCCTACTAGAAAATTCATAACTAATTATTTACTTGCAAAAATATTAGAAAAAAACTTGCATCACATTCGGGTATGTGTCCTCTACTTATATTGAAATATTTAAAAAAATGTATTTATTTTTTCTCCTCATTAGGGTGGTCAGACAAACACCTATTTTTTGATTCCAAATTTCAATGTACTTGTAATAACCCATCCTAAATTATTACTTAATTAACATTATTTTAAATGAAACATGAATATATTCCAAATTAAAAAGACATAACTAGTGGCTAAAGTCAATCATAGGTACACATGTCCATTTAAAATGAGTCAATGATTCATATATTCACTTCAAAAGTCAAATTACAATATCAAGTTTAACTTGGCTCCTAAGGCTTCAAAGTCATTACATTGGACACTTTACATCAAATACATGAATATATTACATCAAGCTACATCTCAAACTATAATAGTCTTGTGAACAACCAAGGTTCTTTCTTGACACTCGCCTCCACTAGTGGACAAGAACATGGTTGAAGTACTTTACTGCCCAACCATGAAGCTTATGCTTCCCAAAAATTCTTCTAACTTGAAGAATGTCTGACCCTACATGAAAATTTTAGCAAGAGAACAATCTACAAGGTCAAATCTGGTGCATGCCCATACATCAACATACAATTTATATCTACATGTTAGAAAATGAAATGTGGGATCTATGCTAGGAATGGTAGAGAGATATTTCACATAGTTAATACATACAAAATGAACTATATTGCTTGTCCAAGCATAATAAATATGTTGCAACAACAATAAACAATAGGTTCTAGTAAATAAAACTTATACTCTCTAAACTCCATTTCGACACCCATCCTAAAAGGTAACTTTCTACAATACAACATCTCATAATAGCTCTATCTACCCTAAGGAGCTCTATCTACCCTAAGTTGCTCTAGTCTACTTAGGTATCACTATTCCATTCAAGTATTGGAATATTCTTTCACATATGTATTTGAAAAGAAGAATAAGATTACTAATTTACTCTCTAAGTAGAAATCAAATTTATGATTCAATAGAGTAATTCAACAATCAATCATATCATTCTTATGAATCTTATATACTTTTCATCATAAACATTATCCATTTTAAAATGAACTAAGAAAAAAAGAAGGTATGTCACAAGTATGTGTATGTACATTGACGATGTGCATACACACATATGTGTCTACTTAAGTTTTAGATTTGTCCATACATTCTAAAATAAATCATTAAATCAAGCTGAAATCATTAAATAATATTCCATTTGACGTTTCTATTGTCAAAAAAAAAAAAAAATCAAAACAAGTCTATATTAACAATTTCACACATACTGTTGTTTCTTTTGAATTCTCACAAAATTGTGATACTCTAACATTGTTGTTTACATATGAACATTCATCATTTAAAAAAAACCAGTAATGTTTCCTACTAAATAGTTATAAGACAAGTTATTTCGTAAAGAAAATTCATTGTTTACAACTATTCAATGGTGCTCCAAATAAACAATTTAATGAACAAGACTACTTTTCAGCTACAAGGACAAATTTACAACAAAACAATGTTGTTTGCAACAAATTATTCACTGTTTACATCAATACAATACTAAATTTTAGATTAAATAGTTACATTTTATGACAAACAATGTCATTTTTCAATAGAATATACACAACTTGCAATTACTCAAAGTTGTTCCAAGCTGTTTATATGCTAAATGATAATATTACAATTTAATGTTCATTGTTTTAAGTAGAACAGGATTTTTCCACAATGAACAATTTTGTTTTCCAATAACAAATATTGTCTATAGCTTCTCACTTGTCACATTCTAGCAAGCCAAAAATATTTCACTAACAAATCACTAGCTAGATTCATACATGAAAACAAAATGACTAATATAAATGAAACGAATGTGATTTTGACATGCTAGTCAATGTAAAGCTTGAACAAGTATTTTGATCAAAATACAAACATAGAAGTTTCAAGTTCTAAGTAGAACTCATGCCTATCCAAGCTACAAGTAAAACAATCATAGGTTTCCCTAGAATTGACCATTCTTATAGGTCGGGTGCATTTCTTTCTTAGCAACAAGAGTTATATTTGAAAATTCCCAATATGGGCTTGTTGTTTTTACACCATGCATACAATCATATTCAATGTGTAGACTTATGTTTGTAATATATATATATATAGGAACTAGCCCATCGATCATTTAGATCAACCCAAACAAGGGCTTAGATATTTTCAAACCTAAAATCATTCCATCATTCCTATCGAATGAGGTCAGCTTCACAAACAATAGTATACATATATATGCAATGTTCTAAAGGCATGTATTTAAGCCCTTTACCATTATTGGCCATTCTGATAATGAGTATCAATAATTATAAAATGAAAACAAAGGAAATCATGCCCCTCCCATAGGATTGTTAATCGATCCTCTTCAAGGTTAATCTATGCTAAAAAACCACAATCAATTAGAATAAAATTTTGATAGCCATTATAAGGCTAGAACCATTGAATGCAAAAAAAAATGATAGTTGGGTTATTTAAGGCTCTTAAGCTTATGCCTAGCTCTGTAGATAGTCGATAAGGGTCTAAAATTTAACGGTATTCATACTAAATAGGGTGTTGGGCATGGAACCCCCACCCCCCCCCACACAAAAGGTGGTTGAAAATACTCATGCATACAACTCAAGGCTAATTCAATACACAAACAACAAGTTCACATTTTTATTGTGCTTTGAAAATATTTGACAAAATGAAGGAATACTTCTAGCATATTTTATTAATGATAATAAAACCAAATATATTGCTAAAATAGATTGATTTACCTCCAAATTCGATCTTTTTTGAAGTTTCCCTCAGGTTTTTCCCTGTCTCGAGTTCCTTAGCTTTTTTCCTTTGAGCCAATTTTTTTTTCCTTCACTATGCTTTTCGCTTGGTTATGAAATTCAAAAATGGAAACAACAATATCTTTTTGCATGTTATTGGGCGATGGCATTATTGCCTTGTCGCCGACCACTACTTTGTTTGAATATTTCCATTAACTTGTGGTAGACCACATCCTTCATGGGATTCCTTCATGATTTTTCATTAATTTTAAACAATCCAATTTAGAATATATCAGTTATCGAATTCAATTTTTATATGAATATGTATACATATATATGTATATGTAATATGTATATATATGTATATATATATATATATATATATATATATATATGTATGTATGTATGTATATATATATGTATGTATGTATGTATGTATGTATGTATGTATATATGTATGTATGTATGTATGTATATATATGTATCTATATATGCATATATGTATATATATATGTATTCACATTTATTTACATACATGTGTATATATACACATGTGTAGATTGTTCGTTGAAGGAGTTTATAAGTTCCACATATTATTATTTATTTAAATACGGAACTTTAATTTCTTCTCAAGCATGCATGTATTTTTGAACTAAAAGGGATTTCTTTTTACTTAATTTCACATAATGAAAACTCTTATCCTTTTAATTTTTCTTTAAAATATGTACTTTGATTTTCTTCAAAACACGGAGTTTAGGTAGACAATTTAATCTACAAGCCATTCATTTTCAACCACTAAAAAAATTCAAGTCATGAAATTATGTTCTTCTAAATATGCAAAATAGTTCAAATGCAAGTCACCATGCCATTTTTGGTGTGTGTACCCAAATTCCAACTGGCTTACCATTCAATCAATGCTAAACAATCCTACTTCAACCGTGCTCTCATCCTTCAACCTACCACCCTGCAACTACACACACTTGCACTTGCAAAATTTATCAGTAACATTTAGTTCTTAATAACATATAAGGTAATTTTCAAAACATCACATAGTCAACATTAGTCAACTTCTTTTCATCTATTTTCCAAAAAAAATAAAAATTTCCATTTAATATATATTGAATTTCTTTAATAATTTAATTTTCATATTATAATAAATATACAATAAAATTGGGTTATGGCAGTACTACTAGATCGAAATCTTAAATTTTCACCAAAATAAATTACTTTTTTCCAAAAAAACCTAGTATCTTACAAACTAAATTCAATTTTCTATAAAATTCTATTCCTACATATTTTTGAAATTATGTGAATAACCTATTCAAATTCTTATGTGAAGTTGCTTAAGTCTATTTTTTTGAAATTTCATTACCACTTAAGGGCCTTGTTTGGACCCCCATGATGTTGCATTGACCCTCAAAAGAAAGAGTCATAGACAAGGGGAGAATCATAGAAAAGAGGGATAATCACATCATAAAGGAGAGAAGTATATTGCACCCCTTTTCCATTGATGTCAAAGGAGGAGAGATACAAAAATGGGGAGCAGTACAAAAAAGGAAGTATTGTGTTTTTATTCTATTCATAGGATATTTCTTTGTAGGGTTGACATCAATGAAAAGGAGGAAATTATTGGAAATATTGTAATTGATGTCAAAGGAGTGAGAAAAAAAGTTACCCCTAGGTCACAAATGGGAGCTTTACATTGAGTCACATGCATGAATTCATTGATTCAAAATTTTGACAAATGAGTCTATGAAGATTATTTGAAGAAGGAAAAATTAGAGCTTGTTGTTGTATGCCTTGATAAATGGAAATTGAATTGGTTAAATTAAATCATATATCTTCAAGAATGAAGTTGACCCCACATAATAGAAGTGACATTACATATATGCAAGTCAACCCCCTCATATGTTTCCTCCCTTGAGGAAAGTAAAACAAGTGCAAATGATTATCGACTTCCTTATTAATGCTAGCCTTTATGCCATTTTTAGTTGACCAAATTTGTATCTGTATATATATATATACATATAAAGGTAAGACATCATCAATAAGGTGAGAAATGGATTAGTTATAAAAATCAATGATAATATTTAAGTGAAAGAGTAGTGATTAACAAGGTGCAGCAAATTCTACAACCTATCATGCCTTGAAGATGGCTCATTCTAAAGGCTATAGAAAGGTGTGGCTTGAGGCAGACTCATTAAACATTATCAATAATTTGAGGAAGTCTTCTATTCCCTCTTGTAGTGTTGAATCCCCTATTAAATTCTAAATTCTTTTGATGAATTTTATATTTCTCATATTGTTAGGGAACATAATGGTCTTTCAAATATCTTTGCTAACTTTGGAGTTAGCTACTCTATGGTTTGGTATGTGAATGACCCCATTCCCATTGAGTCTATCACTTGTTTTAATCATGATTATAAAAATTGCTAATTTTGATGGAGGCTTCATGATGATCTGTGCTCATATGACCCTACTCATGTGGCAGATTATTGCTTGGAGTGACTGTGAGTTAGACTATGCTTTGGATTATGGAAATTTGAATCTCTGTATGGGGTGTCCTTTCAAGGTTAATTATGACCCTTTGTCACCATGTCATTGTCACACAGACTGTGGGTATTTCCTAGCCTATATTCTCAAGGTTTCTCTTAATTGTTTGTAAAGTTCTCAAGCTCTTGGGCCCAGGCTTGGAATTTGACGGTCACCCCCACCTGTCATATGAAAATTTTATGACGGTTTGGTCATTTAAATGCCTGTCAAAAAAATTGTATAATTTATGAATTTTTATATAATTTTTTTTATAAATACAATATCTTGAAAAATCAGAAAACAATGGTAATTATTAGTAATAACTATAAAAATCTACTATTATAATTAACAATTAACAAAAATTTCTAAGTTCATACTAAAAACAAATCTTGTTAAATATATTCTAAAAGTTAAAAATAATTATATTCTATTTTGAAAAGATTCTAAATTAATATATATTTTTATAATAATATTATAAATGACATATATTATTTATTAATATAAAAAAATGATAACTATTATAAAAATGTCGAAGTTTCAAAATTCATATTAGAACGTATTAAAAAAGTTACTTTCTATTCTAAACTAATTTATCTTTTTATAATAAAAATTATAAAATGATATATATTATAAATTAAAATATTATATTATATTTTGCTTATAACATTTTTTTACGGTTTAATAAAAATATAGCAAGTCAAACTATACGGTCTAATAAATTTTATACCTGTAATATACGGTCTAAAATTGAAAAAACGGTCAAATAGACCATCAAATTCTAGGCCTGCTTGGGCCCCGCTAAGTTTGTGATCATGGATGGTGATAGAAATAGGGCAGATCCTTTCTCTTGTGACACCATGAAAACCAAGTCTAATGTGTGGAAAAGGCTGCAAAGGGGTGGGATTATACTTTAATTGGAGTGGTTCCATGTGAATGATCCACGGGTTATTACGTCATTTTTCAAGGGATGGAATAATAGGGTTCTAAAGTTGGGAAGTACTGAATTTGATATCAGTGATAATTTCATAGAAAATGTTAATGGTCTTTCCATGGAGGATTGAAAGGTGTATAGAGATACGAAGGATTCTAAAGTTGCTTTGTATATTTTCTTGAAAGGAGATGAAGAACAAAAGCTCAAGCAAGATAAGAGTGGTGGCTACCAATGTAGTTCCATCAAAGCTCTATGGGGAGATGTTTCTGAGGAATTGATGAGGTACATTACCTTATAAGGTTGGTTCTCTACTATTAATGAGTATCACTTTGTTCTTTTGAATCATTTTTTTCATAAGAATAAAATTTCCTTTCCTTTCTATCTTTTGGCCTCTTTGGAGTGGTCTTAAGGATCACAAAAGAAACCCTAAGAATCCTATGCTACATGTTGGGTTAATTTTTCTCATAATGGATTATGCTAAGGTGTTTTATATTAATAAGCAACCTGTAATGACTCCTAAGGGTAAGCAAAAGAAACATTCATTGGAATATGAAATGGTGTTGGAGGAGGAACTGGTGAGTTTGAAAGGGAAAAAGAAGAAAGTGGGTATGGAGGAGGATTCAAAGTCTAAAGAGGATGACAATTATGTTCCTAATTCTCAAGCCTCCTCGAAAGTGTATTGGAAACCCCATGTTCCAAGTAAGAGTGGGAAAGGTTACTTTGTTTCTGAATTGAAGGATTATGAGACTTGCAATGAGGCATGGTTGGTGAAAAACCTTATAAAACTAGGCCTACTTGCCCCTCTACTATCCTGAAAGATATGATTGATGATGTTGAGGAGGTGTATCCTATGCCCCCTACTTTAGGATCTAAGAGAAAGAATGATTTGAAGGAGGATAGTTGCAAGAAACTGCCTTTGTGGCCCACTAGCCATGTACAGGAGGAGCATGTTGTTTCTTCTCTAAAGATCGGTGGCAGACAGGTTGCTTCAAATTCCCCTATTGAGGAAATAGACAAGAAGAACAGAAGGTTGGTGGCTGGGGACATTGTTAGCTCTCTCTATAAAATTCATTTTTTGGTGGTTGGGGCTGAAGGTAAGGAGATTTGTGGAGCTAGGATAAGAATAGTGTTTCTAAGGAGGGTGATGAGGACATTAGGGATGTGTTTAGAATTGACCAAGAGGATTTACCTAATATTTTGGGTCTGCCTAAGGAGGGAACTATTTCCATTTCCAAATTGTTCAAATGGGTTTTCATGAACTAAATATTGAAAATGTGATGGTTCGGGGAGCTGTGAATCTTCACAGTCTTCTGTACAGACTCAAGTTGACAACTTGTATCATTCCTTAAATATTGTTACCAAGGAGATGTTGAAGATGAATTGGTTTTTTGAACAAAGAATTGTGACTTTGGAAGAGTAGACGGAAATGGTTACCATGAAGTTGGGGGTAAGTGCACCAAGATGGTTCCCAAAAAGGGGTTTAAGTGGACACCTTTTTTTTTAAATCAGGAAATACTGACCTGGGATGTGAAATTGAGGATAGTTACACTCAATTTTGAGATGGAACAAAAAGAAGGATTGAAGTGCTCCGAGTCTACTTTCTAAACTACTAATTTATTTTTAAAATGGTTGATATTAATGGGTTCAAATGAGTGGCGTACACAAATTGGTGTTGTTTTTGTCAAAAAAATATAACATAGCAACTATTGTACAACCCTCATATAGTGAACTTTTTTTTAGTATTTTTAAAATAGCTATGGCCAGAAGTTAGCTAATAGTATGTAGTTGATGCATAATTTTTCTGATAATTTAATTTTGAAGTGGACACTTCCTAAAAAATAGAATTTTTGCCATGCTATCCCTACAAATTTTGGAAACTAATTGAATTTTTTTTTAATTTTTAGAATGGAGTCTAGTTTCTAAAAATGTAATTTATTTGAAATTTCGGTGAATGGTTAATTTATAATGAAAAAACACCAAACACTACTTTTTTCCAAAAAAAAAAGACATACAAACAAAAGAAATTATGGATGAAAGACTTAACATTGTCAAAAAGTAAAAAAAAAATACATCGTTGGATAGCTAAGAGAGAACCTAACATTACCTAGATGTTCAATTTGTTTGATATTGAACCACATGCAATCCTGCTGGTGAGCACGAAGTCGATTATGTGAAATATTGTAGAATTTGCAAAAAAACATGTGTCTGACCATTGGGAATTCCCTCCAAGCCTTTGGGTTGGTATTCCAAGGAAAATACTGATCCCAAGGCTTGGGGATTCCCAAACCAAGATATAGTGCACTCATGTTATATCTCAGTTTTGACATGGTTTTTTTCATTTGTGGGGAGCAAGTCTAGCAAGACATAATGTGAGCACATTATAATGCGCTCACATTATGTCTTACTTTATGTTAAATTCTACTCTATTGATTGTATTTTTATATATTTGTATGCTTGTATACTTGTATGTCATGTACGTATGTATGCCTATATGTATCAATGCATGTATATTGTATGTATGCCTACTTGTATGTAAGATTGTATCTATGCATGTACATGTATGCTTGTATGTATGTATGATTGTATGTACATATGTATTATGATTTTATGTATGTATTTATGTATGTCTTTAGAGGGAGTGAGAATTTTAAGATAGAGAGAGAGATATCTAGAGTTTTCTAGGTAGGGTAGGAGATAGAGAGAGAGGGGGAGGGGGAGAGGGGGAGAGAGAGAGAGAGTCTAGAGAGAGGGAGACTGGGTGGAAGTGGGAGTTTAAGAGAGAGGAAGTGGGAGAGAAGGGGTTGGAGTGAGAGGGACTTATCTATGTAGGGTGGGAGGGATAAAGGGAGTGAGAGAGAGAGGGGGATGGGAGAGAGATGATTGAGAGAGAGGGAGAGAGAGAGAGGAGGGAGAGAGAGAGAGACATGGAGAGAAAGAGAGAATTATGTAGGTAGGGTTCCAAAGGGTGAGACTTGAGAGTGTGAGGGGGGTGAGAGGGATAAAGGGATAGAGTGAGAGTTTAAGAGAGAGGGAGTGGGAGAGAAGGGGTTGGAGTGAGATAGACTTAGCTAGGTAGGGTGGGAGAGTTAAAGAGAGTGAGAGAGAAGGGTTGGGAGAGAGAGATGGGGGAGAGAGAGATGGAGAGAAAGAGAGAGAACTATGTAGGTAGGGTGCCAAAGGGAGAGACTTGAGAGTTTGGAGGGGTAAGAGGGAGAGACTTGAGAGATAGGTAGTGAGAGGGAGTACGAGAGGGAGGAAGTGGGAGAGAGAGGGAGTGTGAGTGAGAGACCTGAGAGGGAGAGGTTGTGGAGGTGACCTGATAGAGATTATGGTATAGGGTTGAGGGATTAGGGTGGAGGACCTATACGGTTGATGGTTTCTAGGGTAGTAGGGTTTAAGGGTTCGGGTTGAGGGATTATGGTTAATGGTATATAGTATTGGGTTGAGGATATAGGGTAGAAGTTTTAAGGGTTTAGGGTTAAGGGTTTAGGGTTGAGGGTAGAGGGTTTAGGGTGTAGGTTTGAGGGTATATGGTTGAAGAATTATGTTGAAGGTCCAATGTAAATGGTAGATGGTATAGGGGTTGAGGGTTTAGGGTTTAAGGATAAAGGGTGTAAGGATTAATGGTTGAGGGTTTAATGTATAGGGTAGAGGGTAGAGGGTAAAGGGTTTAAGGGTTTAGGGTTTAAGGGTTGAGGGTTGAGGGTTGAGTGTTGAGGGTAGATGATAGAGGGTATAGGGTATAGGGTTGAGGGATTAGGGTTGAGGGTTCAATGTATAGGGTAGATGGTATAGGGTTTGAGGGATTAGGGTTTAAGGATTGAGGGTAGAGGGTAGAGGGTTGAGGGTTTAATGGTTGATGGTTTATAGATTAGGGTAGGGAGTTTTATTGGATTTAAGGGTGTAAGGATTTAAAGTTTAGTATTGAGGGATTAGGGTTTAGGGTAGAGGGTATTGGGTTGAGGGTAGAGGGTAGAGTGTTTAATGGGTTAGGGTTTAGGGGTTGAGGGTTGAGGGTTGAGCGTTGAGGCTTTAGGGTTGAGGGATTAAGGTAGAGAGGGAGGGATGGTTGGATAGAGAGAAGGAGAGAAGAGGAGGGAGGGACATATATTATGAGGGTTGAGGATCCAATGTGTAGGGTAGATGGTTGAGAATAGAGGGTATAGGGTTGATGACCTATAGGGTTGAGGGATTAGGGTATTTGGTTGAGGGTATAGAGTTGAGGGATTAAAGTTGAGGGTACATATGGTTGAAGGATTGGGGTTAAGATTCCAATGTACAGGATAGAGGGTATCAGGGTTGAGGGTTTAGGGTTTGAGGGTTAAGGATTGAGGGATTAAGGGTTAAGGGATGAGAATTAAGGGTTGAGTTTTTAATGTATAGGGTAGAGGGTAGAGGGTTTAAGGGTTCAGGGTTTAGGGTTTAAGGTTGAGGGTAGAGGATTGAGGGTATAGGGTTGGAGGATTAGGGTTGAGGGTCCAATGTATAAGGTAGAGTGTATAGGGGTTGAGGGATTAAGGTTTAAGGTTTGAAGGATTAAGGGTCAAGAGGATTGAGGGATTAGGGTAGAGAGTTTACTTTAAGGGTTTAAGGGTTGAGGGTAGAGGTTTTAAGGGTTTATGGTTTGGGGTTTAGGGTTGATTTTTTAAGGGTTTATAGGGTAGAGGGTAGAGGGTAGAGGGTAGATGGTTTAAGGGTTTAGGGTCTAAGGTTGAGGGTAGAGTATTGAGTGTATAGGGTTGGGGGATTAGGGTCAAGGGTCCAAAGTATAGGATAGAGGGTATAGGGGTTGACGGATTAGGGTTTAAGGGTTGAGAGATTAAGGTTCAAGAGGTTTTATGGATTAGGGTAGAAAGTTTACTAAGTTGGTTTAAGGGCTTAAGGGTTGAGGGATTAGGGCTAAGGGTAGAGGGTAGAGGATTAAGGGTAGAGGGTAGAGGGTTTAGGGGTTTAGGTTTTAAGGGATGAGGTTTTAGGGTTTAGGGATGAGTGTTTAATGGTTCATAGGGTAGAGGGTAGAGGGTAGAGGGTTTAAGGATTGAGGGTTTAAGGTTGAGGTTAGAGGATTAAGGGTATAGAGTTGGGGAATTAGGGTCGAGGGTCCAATGTATAGAGTAGAGGGTATAGGGGTTGAGGGATTAGGGTTTAAGCGTTGATGGATTAAGGGTCAAGAGGGTTGAGGGATTAGGGTGGAGAGTTTAGTAAGTGGGTTTAAGGGTTGAGGGATTAGGGTTGAGGGTAGAGGGTAGAGGGTAGATGGTTTAATGGTTGAGGGTTTAAGGTTGAGGGTAGAGGATTGAGGGTATAGGGTTGGGGGGTTAGGGTCAAGGGCCCAATGTATAGGGTAGAGGGTATAGGGGTTGAGGGATTTAGGTCTAAGGGTCAAGAGGGTTGAGGGATTAGGGTAGAGAGTTTAGTAAGTGCGTTTAAGGGTTTCAAGGGTTGAGGGATTAGGGTTGAGGGTAGATGGTTTATGGTTTAGGGTTGATTGTTTAAGGGTTTATAGGGTATAGGGTATAGGGTTTAAGGTTGAGGGTAGAAGATTGAGAGTATCGGTTTGGGGGATTAGAGTTGAGGGTCCAATGTATAGGGTAGAGTGTATAGGGGTTGAGGGATTAGATTTTAAGCATTGAGGGATTAAGGGTCAAGAGGATTTATGGATTAGGTTAGAGAGTTTACTAAGTGTGTTTGAGGGTTTAAGGGTTGAGGTATTAGGGTAGAGGGTAGACAGTTTAAGGGTTTATTAAGGGTTGATGGTTTAGGGTTTAGGGTTTAGGGTTGATGGTTTAAGGGTTTATAGGGTAGAGGGTAGAGGGTAGAGGGTTTACATGTTGAGGTTGAGGATTGAGGGTAGAGGGTAGAGGGTTTAATGGTTTAGGGTTTAGTGTTTAGGGTTGAATGTTTAAATGTTTATATGATAGAGGGTGGATGGTATAGGGGTTGAGGGATTAGTGTTTAAGGGTTGAAGGATTAAGGGTCAATAGGGTTGAGGGTAGAGAGTTTAGTAAGTGGGTTTAAGGTTGAGGGTAGAGGATTGAGGGTATAGGGTTGGGGGATTAAGGTTGAGGGTCCAATATATATGGTAGAGGGTATAGGGGTTGAGGGATTAGGGTTTAAGGGTTGAGGAATTAAGGGTTAAGAGCCTTGAGGGATTAAGGTAGAGAGTTTAGTAAGTGGGTTTAAGGGTTTAAAGGTTGGGGGATTAGGGTTGAGGGTAGAGGGTAGAGGGTTTAAGGGCTTAGGGTTTAAGGGTTGATGGTTTAGGGTTTAGGGTTGAGTGTTTAAGGGTTTATACAGTAGAGGTTAGAGGCTTTAATGGTTGAGTGTTTAAGGTTTAGGGTAGAGAATTGATGGTATAGGGTTGGGGGATTAGGGTTGAGGGTCCAATGTATAAGGGTAGAGGGTATACGGGTTGAGGGATTAGGGTTTAAGGGTTGAGGGATTAAGGGTCAAGAGGGTTGATGGATTATGGTAGAGGGGGTAGGAGGGAGAGACTCAAGAGAGAGAGAGGGAGGGAGGGAGTGGGATAGAGATGGAGGGTAGAGGATAAAGATTATAAGCATTAAGGGTAGAGGGTAGAGGGGAGAGAGATAGATTCAGGGTTTAAGGGTAGAGGGGAGAGAGATAGAAGGATTGAGTGAGTGAGAGATATGGAGTTGAGAGAGGGAGAGGGTGTAGGAGAAAGAGAATCAAGAGAGACAAAGAGAGGGAGGGAGTGGGAGAGAGATAGAGGGTAGAGGATAGAGGGTATAAGGGTTGAGGTTAGAGAGATAGAAGGAGTTGAGAAATTGAGAAGGGGTAAGAGGGGGGGGTGAGGGAGAGATGGGGTGGTGGTGAGAGAGGAGAGGAGGTAGGAGAGTGGGAGAGATGAGGTGGGAGAGATAGAGGTGAGGGAGAGATGAAATCAAGGTTTAAGGGTTGGGGTATAAGGGTGAAGGGTGGAGGGTAGAGGGTAGAGGAGAGAAATAGGGTGGTGGTG
Organism: Sequoia sempervirens; assembly: GCA_007258455.2. Taxonomy (NCBI): domain Eukaryota; kingdom Viridiplantae; phylum Streptophyta; class Pinopsida; order Cupressales; family Cupressaceae; genus Sequoia; species Sequoia sempervirens. The sequence continues at coordinate 101,791 of VDFB02329817.1, forward strand.
AGAGATGGAGTTGATAAAGGGAGAGACGAGAGAGAGAGAGAGGGGGGGTAGAGGATAGAGGGTATAAGGGTTAAGGGTAGAGGGTAGAGGGGAGAGATATGGGAGTGAGTGAGTGAGTGAGAGAGGAGTTGAGAGAGGAGGGGGTAGGAGGGGTGAGACAAGAGAGAGATGAGAGAGAGAGAGGGTGGGATCGGGGTATAAGGGTTAAGGGTAGAGGTAGATGTGAGAGAGAGATAGAATTAGGGTTTAGGGTTGAAGAGGTTTAATGGATTTAATGGTAGAGGGGAGAGGGGAGAGAGATAGAATCATGGTTTAAGGGTTGCGGGTATAAGGGTGAAGGGTAGAGGGGGGAGGGTAGAGGGGAGAGAGATATAAGTGAGTGAGTGAGAGAGAGGGAGTTGAGAGAGGGATAGGGGGTAGGAGGGAGAGATGAGAGAGAGGGGGGGAGGGAGCAGTAGAGAAATAGAGGGTAGAGGGGATAGGGATAGAATTAGGGTTTAAGGGTTGAGGGTATAGTGGTTAAGGGTAGAGGGTAGAGTGGATTGAGATAGGAGTGAGTGAGGGAGGGAGAGGGAATTGAGAGAGGGAGAGGGTATAGGGGTTGAGAGATGAGAGAGAGAGAGAGGGAGGGATGGATTGGGAGAGAGATAAAGGGTAGAAGATAGAGGGTATAAGGGTTAAGGGTAGAGGGTAGAGGGGAGAGAGATAGAATTAGGGTTTAAGGGTTGAGGGTATAGGGGTCAAGGGTAGAGGGTAGAGGGGATACAAATAGAAGGAGTGAGTGAGTGAGAGAGAGGGAGTTGAGGGAGGGGGAGGAAGTAGGAGGGAGAGACAAGAGAGAGAGAGAGAGAGGGAGGGAGTGGGAGAGAGATAAGGGGTCAATGATAGAGGTTATAAGGGTTAAGGGTAGATGGTAGAGGGGAGAGAGATAGGAGTAAGTGAGAGAGAGGGAGTTGAGAGAGGGAGAGGGATTAGGAAGGAGAGATGAGAGATAGAGAGAGAGAAGAGAGAGAGAGGTAGGATGGGGTATAAGGTTTACAATGGTAGAGGAGAGGGGAGAGATGGGGTGAGTGGTGAGAGAGAGAGAGAGAGAGAGAGAGAGAGAGAGAGAGAGGATAGTGGATATAGGGTATAAGGGTTAAGGGTAGAGGGTAGATGGGGAGAGAGATATAATTAGGGTTTAATGGTTGAGGGTATAAGGGTTAAATGGTTGAGGGTATAATGGTGAAGGGAAGAGAGTAGAGGGGAGAGAGATATAATTAGGTTTTAAGGGTTGAGGGTATAAGGGTGAAGGGTAGAGGGTAGAGGGGAAAGAGATAGAAGTGAGTGAGTGAGAGAGAAGGATTTGAGAGAGGGAGATGGGGTAGGATGGAGAGATGAGAGAGAGAGAGAGAGGGCGGGGAGTGGGAGAGAGATAGAGGGTAGAGGGTAGAGGGGTGAGAGATATAATTAGGGTTGAAGGGTAGAGGGTAGATGGGAGACATAGGAGTGAGTGATGGAGGGAGTTGAGAGAGGGAGAGGGCATAGGGGTTTAGAGATGAGAGAGAGAGAGAGATTGGGAGAGAGATAAAGGGTAGAGTAAAGAGGGTATAAGGGTTAAGGGTAGAGGGTAGAGGGGAGAGAGATAGAATTAGGGTTTAAGGGTTGAGGGTATAGGGGTCAAGGGTAGAGGGTAGAGGGGAGACAAATAGGAGTGAGTGAGTGAGAGGGAGTTGAGAGGGCGTAGGGGGGAGAGATGAGAGAGGGAGGGAGTGGGAGAGAGATAGGGGGTAGAGGATAGAGGGTGTGTGGGTTAAGGGTAGAGGGGAGAGGGGAGAGAGATAGGAGTGAGAGAGATAGAGGGAGTTGGGAGAGGAGAGGGAGGTAGGAGGGAGAGATGAGAGAGAGAGTGGAGGAGAGGTGTAAGGATTAAGGGGTATAGCGTGGATGGGGATAGATGGGAGTGAGTGAGTGAGGGAGAGGGAGTTGAGAGAGGGAGAGGGTATAGGGGTTGAGAGAGAGAGAGATTGGGAGAGAGATAAAGGGTAAGGGATAGAGGGTATAATGGTTAATGGTAGAGGGTAGAGGGGAGAGAGATAGAATTATGGTTTAAGGGTTGAGGGTATAGGGGTCAATGGTAGAGGGTAGAGGGGAGAGAGATAGAAAGAGTGAATGAGTGAGAGAGAGGGAGTTGAGAGAGGGAGAGGGTATAGGGGTTGAGATACTTGAGAGAAATAATTAGGGTTTAAGGGTAGAGGGAAGAGAGATAGGATTAGGGTATATAGGGTATAGACAAAGAGAAAATAAATCTATTAAAAAACCAACTTTCTCATAACAAGAGCACGTTTTGAAGAAGTAGAGATATGACCATTTTTAGCAAGAAATAACACACTCGCATTATAACATGAGCATGTTTTGGCTTGCACTAAAAATGGTAACAAACTCAATATACCCATGATTACAAGGCCCACATTCTACATATTCTCTTGGTTCTACACGTGCTCCGACAAAAAGTAGCTTTTTGATGATGTTGTGAAGTGTGCATGCATGTTTTTCACATTCCACCACCTTTTTCATGATATTTCCACCACCTTTGCATGAAATAGTAGAGTTTTCAAGTTGAAAGGCATAAAATATCAATTCAAGTTTGAATTCCATTGAAAATTCATATACAATTGAATTTTTGATGGGAACAAGCTTTTGAAAAAGTCGAATTGTTGAGGAATTTGAAGAATGAAGAAGCTAAGGCTATATAATTTGGTTGAGCTCCATTTGAAACTCTAGTTTTTTAGGTATGTGAAGTCTTTACACATTTTCTTTCATTCTATTATGGGTTGTTTTCATTTTTTTAATTTTGCATATTCCATATTGATCATTGTGTGTTTGTCATTATAACCTTAGGTTGTCAATGCACATTTTAAATTACACAATTCTATACACTTGCCAATTACATTTTTAAACCACATATCTTTGAGGCATTTTTTTATTTAACAATTGACTTACCTTGTGTATGCTTCCACATTTTGTATACACATATATATGACATACGTTTTAAGGAAGTAAAATAAAACATCATTTCTCAATCCTTTATTATGGATGTGCATACCGCTCTCTGAAGCTCTCATTGAGTTATTTTTTTAAATAGTTATACCAAGTAGCTCATCGCTTTGTCTATGCTACCAAATTTTCCATACATGTCTCTGAAAAATTGGAATATACTCCTCCCACATTGATAGATCTTAGAAACTATTTTGGTTTTCATCTCTATTTCTAAATTTACCTCATCACTTTTAGTTGTGATATATTTTAAATTTTTCCTCGATTAGTCTACCTACGAGGCATTATAACTATTCTCTCCACTGTTACAAGACTCTTTATTCAAGGCTAAGTTAGCAACATAGGGAAAGGTGAATCCTATCTTGAAATCATGCCTCAAAATGGAAGCATGGACAAATCATTTGAATTGTGATGCAACCAAGGGAGGTCCTACAACACAATTGAACACAAAAAATCAACCAACAACAACAATTCACAAGTCACAATTCTCAAAACTCTTCACTTTTCACCAAATCAACACTCTTCCTTGTAGCATTGCCACCTCATTCAATCAACTATTTCTTCTCGATAAGATTCTATCAGAACAATAATTGAACCATTTCAACTATCCTTTAAGGTACACAATCACATGCCAACAAACCACTATTGGTTACTTTGTAACAACTTTATCAAATCAAGCTTTCTACACCAACTAGGCCTCAAATTAGGACACTTTAACAAAGAAACTTACCTTGAAACTTGACCAAAACCTCCAAACACATGGGAAGAAATTTATATGTATTCAAACCAAAGAATTTGCAATTACTTCTCAGAAATTCATCCACCAAGATGCCAAAACCAAAAACCCTCTTTTTAAGCCAAATAACCTAGGGCTTATTGGAAAACACACTTCCCAACCTTATAAAAATATGCCACCACCTCAACAGGTCTAAAATATCTTGCAAAGAATCAATTCAATAATAAAAAATGCAGCACTAACACAATACTCGCTTTAGCATGTCAAAACCTCTCAAATTCACATGGGAAACACTAAATTTCACTTTAGATCTTCATTCCCAACTCAACTCTTGACCTCCCCTATACTTACTAAACATTCCCACACATTTTTAGTGATGTTGTAGACCAATTCCTTGAGTTAGAGTGGCCACAATTAGAGGAATGGTTCAATTCACCATTTTAAATGACTTTGAAACCTTAAAATTGTGTGTTCAAGCCAGTCACATAAATGCTTGAGATGGTAGGGGCAATGTATACCTCATATAAATGGGGTCACATGGTGATGTACATCACAATGAGACTCCATTTATATGATGTATACATTTCCCCTAACTCCTCAACCCTATCGAATTGGGTGCACTCACTAGCTTGCTAATGCAGTAGGGTTGAGGAGGTAGGGGAAGCATATGCCTCAGATAAATGGGGTGTCACGGTGATGTACAAGCATATGAATCATAGAAATGGGGTGTCACAGTGATGTACATCACCGTGATACCCCATTTCAATGAGGCATACACTTCCCCTACATTTTCAACCCTACCGCATTGAAAAGCTAGTGGGTGAGCTAGCTTTCCAATGCTCCACTAGCTTGCTAATGCGATAGGGTTTAGAAGGTAGGGGCAGTGTATGACACCCCATTTCTATGAGGAATATGCTGCCCCTACCTTCTCAACCCTACTACATTGGAAAGCTAGTATGGCACCCCATTTCTATGAGGCATATGTTGCCCCTACCCTCTCAACCCTACCACATTGGCAAGCTAGTGGAGCATTGGAAAGCTAGCTCACTATCACTGTGACACCCCATTTCTATGAGGCATACGTTTCCCCTACCTTCTCAACCCTAGCACATTGGCAAGCTAGTGGAGCATTAGAAAGCTAGCTCACTCACTAGCTTGCCAATGCGGTAGGGTTGAGAAGGTAGGGGCATTGTATACCTCATAGAAATGTGGTGTCACAATGTGAGACCACATTTCTATGAGGAATACGATGCCCCTACCTTCTCAGCCTTATTGCATTGGCAAGCTAGTGGAGCATCAACAAGCTAACTCACTCACTAGCTTGACAATGCGGTAGGGTTGAAATGTAGGAGTAGTGTATGCCTCATAGAAATGGGGTGTCACAATGATGTATCATTGTGACACCCCATTTATATGAGGCATACACTGCCCCTACCTTTGCAAACCTACCACATTGGCAAGCTAGTGAAGCATTGACAAGCTAGCTCACTCACTATTTTGCCAATGTGATAGGGTTGAGAAGGTAGGGCAGTGTATGCCTCATAAAAATGGGGTGTCATGGTGATATACATCACCGTGAGACCCCATTTATGTGAGGAATATGCTTCCCTACCTTCTCAACCCTACCACATTGGCAAGCTAGTCATTGTGACACCCCATTTATATGAGACATACACTGCCCCTACCTTCTCAAACCTACCACATTGGCAAGCTAGTGAAGCATTGAAAATCTAGCTCACTCACTATTTTGCCAATGTGGTAGGGTTGAGAAGGTAGGGCAGTGTATGCCTCATGAAAATGGGGTGTCATGGTGATATACATCACCGTGAGACCCCATTTATATGAGGAATATGCTTCCCTACCTTCTCAACCCTACCACATTGGCAAGCTAGTGGAGTGTTGGAAAGCTAACTCACTCAGTAGCTTTCCAATGCAATAGGGTTGAGAAGGTAGGGGCAACGTATGCCTCATAAAAATGGGGTCTCACGGTGATGTATGCCCCTACCTTCTCAACCCTACTATATTGGAAATTTATCTCACTAGCTTTCTAATGCAATGGGGTTAAGAAGGTAGGGGCAGCATATGCCTCATAGAAATTGGGTCTCACAGTGATGTACCTACCCCTACCTTCTCAACCCTACTGCATTAGAAAACTAGTGAGTGACCTAGCTTGCCAACACTACACTAGATTTCCAATAGGGTAGGGTTTAGAAGGTAGGGGCAGCGTGATAGCAACCTAGGTGGTGAAGACCCCAACCAACTCAAAATGATTAGACTAAAGCAAGAAACCAATACATCACTGTGACACCCCATTTCTATGAGGCATACACTACCCCTACCTTCTCAACCCTATCACATTGGCAAGCTAGTGGAGCATTGGAAAGCTAGTGAGTAATCTAGCTTGCCCCTACATCACCATGAGACCCCATTTCTATGAGGCATGTGTTTCCCCTACCTTATCAACCCTACCACATTGGCAAGCTAGTGAGTGAGCTAGCTTTCCAATGCTTCACTAGCTTGCCAATGTGGTAGGGTGGAGAAGGTAGGGGTAGTGTGATAGCAACCTAGGTGGTGAAGACCCCAACCAACTCAAAATGATTAGACTGAAACAAGAAACTAGCCCCTTAAACACTATACACTCAACTTGTCCCAAACACACACCTAAAGGCTTGTAGCCCTCCAACACAACTTTTTCTTAATATATTGTAAAGAAGGCTATACAAATACCTAAAAAGAATCATATGAGAAAAAATAAACTCCTAACACAACATACCAAAAGGTTTCAAGAGGTTTCTTTGAAACAATATTGAAAACCAATAGGATTCCCTACCTTTTAGGCCACCAAATAGCCCTCTTTTACAAAGGGGTACATCCAAAACAATTTGTTTTCACCAAATTCCAACTAACAGTCACTAATTGTGTTACAAAACAACAAATTCCAACATTATTTCTCAAAGCCTTGACCTCTAAAATGTTGTACCACCAAACCCTCAACTTTCATGCAAATGACATAAGGCTTATTGAAAGTCTTGACAACCGGGATTACCAGACCTCACCAATACCAACAACACTTCAAAAATACCCTGCAAAAACTCAAACAACTATTACATGGAAGGTTTTTTCAAAATTTCATCAAAACCCTTCTTTAACACCCCATTTACACTTGAGGAAAACAATGTAATTCTACCTATCTTGTAATTATGGTATGCCCTTGCACCCCCTTTGTCTATGCTAGAAATAGTCTTGTACAAGGTGATTGTAAGTATTTTTTATGAAGCATTAAATGACATAAATTTTCATTAATTTGAATGGATAAATATTTTAGGAAATAATATTAGTCTCATTACCATGTTATAGGTAAAATTATCTACCATGTTGAAGAAACAAAGAAGGAATAAACTAACAAATGAAGAGTATGAAACCTTCAAAGCAAAGGAGAGTGAGTGGTTGAGGGAATATCATGAAAAGAAGAAATTGGGTATGATTGAAAAAACAAGCCAACTGAAGAGGAACCTCAACCATCAAAAAGAGAACAAGATTTGGCAGCACAAAGGGCATGAATGCAAAAGCATCATGGTAAGACAGATTCAGATACCATAGTTGGAGACACACCCTCTACATAAAGTAAATACGAAGTGACACCATTAAGCACAAGCGAATATGGAGGGACACCAGCTACCACAAGTGAATATGGAGGAACGCCATCTAACAAAAGTGAATATGGTTGGACACAATCCAATGCATCTCAAGTTGAGAGTGCATCATCATTCATATTTGACAAAGAAGGTATGTCATCATCCTCACGTGAACCTCAAGGTATGTCTTCTAGTCCACCCTTGATTGAAGGTACACAATCTATCCCACCTCAATAAAATATTGATGAAATTCCTAATGTTGAGATGTATGTACCTAGGAGAACACCACCTAGAATTTTGCATAGAAAGCCAAAGTATTGGATAAATATTGATGAGGATATTCTGTAGCACATGGAAGGTAAGATTCTAGCATGTCTAGTTGTAGAAGATATGCTGATAAGATTTGGAAATTCTTCTTTGAAAGGCTAAATGAGATTGCAAGATGTCAACAATTTGTTGAAATGATGTGAGGTATAAAGTATAGAAACATCATGAAGACTCTTGGGTTGAGAACATCAAATGCATCAAGTGAAAACACTATTGTGAAGAATCTAATTGATGCATATGAGAGTGTGGATAAGACTTGACACTCAAAGGATAGTAATGTCACCTGAGGTGTCATTACATTGACTTTGGTAAGCAGTTAAACAAAGAGAGCTTGCCTCATTAGAAAGACGAGTGAACAAATGAGAATTAGCATAAAAGATTTATAAAAAGTTGTTTAAAGGAAGCAAAGAATTGAAGGCGGCAAATAATTGAGGGCACCAATTCAAATGAATTATGGGAATTCTTGGGGAGACTACCACAAAAAGATAAAAAAATTGTTGAAGTATTGAGAACACTAATTGAAGAGTATCGAAAAAATAACACAAAGCCATCTCTGAATCAAAGGGATGTGGTAAGAAAGAGAATCCGTAGTTAGAACATGAGCCACATCCAAAGCATTTTTTGGATACGACTCAAACCCAATTTTTTCGTAAATTTCAAAAAGATTATCCTAAAATTAGTATTTGTCAAAGAGTTTTTGAAATGCTTAAATGTTTTTATGTCAAGATAAATCACACATGCACTACTTGTTGCTATAGACTATATATTGAATGCTCTAACCATTATGATGTTTATCGTTCTATATATTGTGATTTGCATACTAACGATGTTTTGCAGGATTGTGGCATAGAAGCCCCACTAAAATATTAAAAAGAGTTTTTATCAAAATATATATGTGAAATAGAGGATGACCAAATATTCCACAGGACAACATGTTTGGATGGTTCATGCAAGCGTTGCAGTGGCTTACAGTGTATGATAATATGTCAACATATGGAAAGCACAAATTAGGTGGGACATAAAATAGTAGAGTTCAGGAAGTACAAAATAGTGGAATACACTACAAAGGATGGGTCTCAAGAAAAAAGGTGTGATTTAGTTATTCAAAAGATTCCAATGTATTAGTTTATGTCCATGTTTCGTGACAATATAGTGTATGAGTATGCAAGGAATACCCATAGATCCCAATGGCTAGACACACAATTCAAGCTATTCAAGGACACCTTTCCAGTTGAAAAATAGTTTCAGTGGTTGAATTTTTAGAGAACTACACTCTATATCCATAGTGTGAGGTGCAGTCACAATATTACAACTCCACATAGGTTTCAATATTTGTGAAAATAACATTCATTCATGCAACTAATAGTATAGAGGACCAAAGGAAGGTATTGAGGGACTATCAATTTTATATTAGTGATGGTCACACACATTCTCTAGAGTTCATGCAAGGTTGTTTCCAGATGTTCTACAATGATTTGGCTTAGAGGGGCATAGCATACAATCGACATATAATATGGTCGGATAACTGTGCAGCATGGTTCAAGAACTCACACATGTTCTACGGGTTGAGCAGGATGCATGTCATTATAGGTGTACAACATATGTGGAAATTTTGTGAGGTCGAGCATGGAAAGGGGTAGCATGATGGTGCAAGATCATGCATGAAAAGAGCATTAGCATGAGAAGAGTTAAAGTATAAAGACAATGTAAAGTTGACAGATGCAAGATCAATCATCAAGTGGTGTAATGCTTCGATGGGTCTAGGTAATGAAGGAACATCTTCAGTTCATATATTTTTTAGTTGATGGATGATACTAACATTTCAACATATGAGGATTATTGTACACTAACAGGATTGAGTGAGCTACACTCTTTCCTTAGCTCAAATGCAAGTTCATGGAATATCAATACACGAAAGATGGCATGATTTTGTTCTTCATGTACAATGAAAGCCTGGAATGATTGTGAGTCAGGGGAGTGGGTTGACAAATGGTTAACAAGTTATTTTAGCCCACTTCACATGTATTACCCTCCAATGGAATTAGAACTAACAAAGATGGAATCATCGATCTAATTTGACCACATATTAGATCTAGTTCAACCAAGTAATATATTTACTTGATTAGTTTATGAAATTCCATATTGTTATCTTACTTTGTAGTGTATTCGTAATGTTGACTAATTTCAAGAGATTTGTTGCACATATCAATGCAGGGCATGTTTATGCAGTTATTTCAAATGAAGAAAATGAAGAGGGAATAGAATATTACTTATGTTGTTGTGTTGAGGCCAAAAAGAAATTGGAGGCCCTAGTTATAGATGGAGAAAACATCAAATACCCTATAGGCTTGGTTGTTGTTACTAGAATGTGGCTTAGAAGGTACCCACATAAGAGTGTTAACCATTGGTTGTTTTAGGACTTTAAAACACATTGTAAGATTCTTCATTACTTGAACCTTATCGTGGAATCCAATGTTTGTTTGACCAAATATGGGGGTAGACCTTTGAACAAGGTCTTGTGGAAGGTCTATGAGTCTTACCATGAGGCAATACTTGAAACAATAAAGAGTAGAACAGACCTAGATGGTTCATTGAATTAATTTGTAAGTATGCACATCGGTTCTTATTAATTTATACTTGTATGCACATTAATTTGTTTGATGCCAATGATATCATCTTCTTTTACTTTTCCTATTTGTAAGTAACCTAATAAAAATGGATTGGCGTTCCCTTACAAAAAATGCAGATTTATGAGCCATCCAAGAGAATCTCAGCCAAAAAAGCAATGCAACATCCCTATTTTGATGATCTTGACAAATCTCAATTATGAAATGAATTCATTACAAAAGTGTGTGCAAAGCTTGGTAAGGGAATTTCGAGTTATTCATTTTAAGTTAACCTTATCATTAGCAGCTATGATGTAGACATTATAAGAGCATCTTGAATTTCAATTTCAAGTTATTCTATTCATGAGAGGTGTTGTGTGCAATAGGTGTCTTGGAACTCCCAGTAAAGATGTATGACTAGGAGTGACTAAGTTGAGAGACCGGCATGCCTATCTGTAAGTTCCTTCCATCTATTTTGATTTCATTTCCATTTTTTATGCCTTTCTTTTTCTTCTTTTACTTTGTGTATTTGTAGGTAAACTACTAAAAGTTGATTATTCTCTCATTGCAAAAAATGTTGATTTATGAGCCATCAAAGAGAATCTCACCCAAAAAAATTAATGCAACATCCGTATTTTGATGATCTTGACAAATCTCAATTCTGATTTGAAGCCATTATAAAAGAGTGTGTGAAGCTTAGTGAGAGAATCTCAAGTTACTCAATTGAAGTTAACCTCATAATGAGCACATATGATGTAGAAATTTAAAGAGAATCTCGAATGTATGAAATTGTAAAAGATCTGTGAAAATGGAGTACCTAAGGCATTGTAATGAAATTTACTCAAATATTGAAATTTTGGAGTTCATGTTTGGTGTGAGAGCACCTTGTTTTCTAAATGCCTTCAATAGGCATATTTACAAAATTTGAATTTTCAAATGCAAACAATGTGAAAAAGGTCATGTGAAGGTCATATGTAATGTATTCAAAGTCTCAAATAGGTCATTAGGTGATTAGAGAAGAGATATTGCACAAAAGTTGTTATTTAGTATAAAAATGCAAAACTTGCATTAGTTGCACAATTGCAAAATTAGTAAATAAAGGATTATGTTTTATGTATTTGCATCAATTTTCCTTGTTTGTTTCAAGCTTTTGTGGATTGTACAACACCTTATACTTTGATTTTTGATTATTTTTCTTCAGAGCAAGGAGTTATGTAACTTTTGAAAGTATTTTGAAGTATTTTAACTTAGATTTGAGGAAATAAGAATGATTTTATCATAACTTGTTTGTAACCCTTAAAACAGGGTTTTGAGAGTCCATTAAGTGATAAGATTGCCATTCCACCAATGTAGGGTTAAGTAGGCTACTGGAATGGATTGCAATCAGGTGTTTTTCAGTTTGAATATGTAAGCAAGGGGTGTCAATCTTCACAAAACCTTAAATGAATGAGTTTCAAACAAAGTTTCAACCAACAACTCTCTATCTCTTCAATTTTCTCCCTTCACTCTACCTTGTCTAGTTGGTCAACAGATCCTATTTTTAGACCTTTTCTCACAAAATTCTCAAATGACTTCATAGAAAAATGACTAATCTAGATACCCGTCAATAAGTTACAACACATACTTCAAAATTAATAGTGATTGTGTTGGAACATGTGCATAAAAAATGGCCTTCTTTGTTGTCCTAATTAGGCTAACTATGGCTAATTTACAAAGGAACGTACCTTTAAACATTCAAAAACCCCCTGAACTTGTTGGGGCAGAAATTCTCATGTATCCAAACCCTTAAATTCATAATTTATCTTAGGAGTAACTCGCTCCACCATGCTAAACCACAAAACCCTTATTGTATGCTAGTATGAGGAGGGTTTATTGAAAGGAATGGTTCCAAACCTTACCAGAACATGCCACCACCTCAGAACTTCTTAAAATCACCTACAAAAACTCAAAATACAATCACCCAACCTCTACATGCAATATTTTATCAAACCCTAAGGTGAAACCTCATTTTTCATGCCCTTTCCCATCAAAATCCACAGGGGAAACAACAAAAACCTCATAAAAATTATTCCCTTTCACCAAATAAGCACCCTAACATCTAAACCAGACCTTCATGTCTCATTCCTCTAAGCCATAGAGATTATAATAGAAAAAAAACCCGTAAACGACTTAGACTCCATCACCATGACTCATTTTTCATAAAACATCTAGAGAAAAACCTTTAAAATGGAATGATGCTCCTACACCACTATTAAACTATAAAATTGGAAGATTTGAAGGTCTCGAGACTTGATACACTGTTGCTTAAGGTTATTTTATGGTTTGGAGTTGATTTCTTAATAGTTGCTTCACAAAATTTACCTAATTTGAGACACTTTCTAACAGACAATTTATTGTTCTTAAAAGATTTCCAAAATATTGTCTTCAAAGCTTTTGTTTATGTATTGTTAGATCAAAATGGGTTTCTAAATATGTATTGGGTTCGTGAAAACAAATAGAGATTGAAAAAGAATCATAAAACAAGCAAATTTTGTTGTCCACAAGGTCAATTAGGCCAAATTAACAAAGAAACCCCCCTTTATTATTCCTATCACATGAAAAACACCATTGCATAGCATTAACCAGTTTTCCAAACCACCAATTCCTCCACTTTTAGGGCATGATAAGCCCTCTAACATAACAAACCCCAAAACCCTCTTTTTTCACAAGTTAGGCAAGGGCTTATTGAAAACCCATACTCAAAACCTTCCTATAGCTAACCAAAGTCTGAAACACCTTCAAAAAGGTTTGCACAAGCTTAAAAGTTCAAGAGATATTTTTTCCCCCAAATATTTCTTCAAACCTTGGCACTAAACCACCATTTTCCACTAAAAAATGCACCATTTGACATCTAGGGCATCACTTAAAAACCCTCTCTTCGCCTCCCTTGCACACAAAACTTTACAATTTTTTTTTATAACCCCAACTAATCCTTTCCACTGAGTTAAAAAAGCATACAGTGGGTGGAAGGATTAATATGACATTTTAATGCACTCAAAACCCTTAAAACAAGGTATACAGACTGACCCTCAGTAATTGGCTTCTAAAATGCACAAAATCACTTGAAATACAACCAAACGAAAAATAAAATGGAGTTAACAATACTTCCCACCAAATTCCATCAAAAGAGAACACAATCACCCTGTACGAAACTACACAGTTCAAGGAAACACCATATTTCTAGTAAAAATACAAAAAAATGCAAGGAAACAATGAATTTTATTGATCTTCTAAGTACATGGTACATTTACGCTAGGAATGGTACATTTATGTTAAGAATGGTCCTATTTTTTACCCAAACATGTGGAATCACTTTGAGCTACATTCAACCGGCTTGATCCCTTAAGGATCTAAAATGTAAACGAGAAACAATCTTTGATGGGGTATTACTCAAAAACTGTGGTGCTTATGAAATCTCCATCTGAGCCTATGAAATCATATTGGGCCCCTCTACAATAATCTCTCTTATTTTTTTTTTTATCTCAAAGTGGTTTCCCCGTGGTGTCCAATTTTTACTTGATGGAAAAAGTGTCAAATGTAAGCAGTAAAAAGTTGCAAAGTGGTGCAACTTTTGTTCTACAACTTGTGTGACCAAATAGATTATTCCAATGCATTTGAATAGGTATGTTTACGCTTGGCATGGTCCTCTTTCACACCCAAACATGCGGAGTCACTTCGAGCTACATTCAATCAGATCAATCTCTTAAGAGTCTAAAGTGCAAAATGGCTACAAACATCAGCATATTGTTACTTGGATACCGTGATGTTTAGAAACTTCATGTCTAATCCTATGGGATCAAGTTGGAACCCACTACAAAAACCTCTCTCTTTTTTTTCTATTTCAGAGTGGTTTTCCTATGGTGGCAGATTTTCACTTGAGAAAAATGTTGTCAAATGCAAGTAGTTGAAAGTTGCAAAGTGGTGCCACTTTTGTTCTCTAACTCGTGTGACCAAATGAACTATTCCAACACATCTAAATAGGTGTGTTTACACTCGGAATGGTCCTCTTTCACACCCAAACAAGTGGAATCACTCTGAGCTACGTTCAATGAGATTGATCCCTTAAGAGTCCAAAGTACAAAATGGGTACAAACTTCAATATGTTATTACTCAGATATTGTGATTCTTGGAAACTTCTCATCTAATCCTATGCGATCACATTGGGACCCTATACAAAACCCTCTCTTAATTTTTCTATCTCAAAGTGGTTTTCCATGGTGGCAGATTTTCACTTGATGGAAAAAGTGTCAAATGCAAACAATGCAAAGTTGCAAAGTGGTGCAACTTTCATTCTGCAACTCATGTGACCACATAGACTATTCCAAATCATTTGATTAGGTATGTTTATGCTAGGAATGGTCTTCTTTTGCACCCAAACATGCATAATCACTTTGACCTACATTCAACCAGATAGATCCCTTAAGTGTCCAAAGTGTAAAATGGTGCAAACTTCAACATGTTGTTACTCAAATACCATGATGCTTAGAAACTTCTTGTATGATCCTATGGGATTGTGTCGGGCTATTCTACAATGAAATCTCTCAATTTTTTCTATCTCGGAGGCATTTTCCTGTGGTGGAAAATTTTCACTTGGGGAAAAAGTTATCAAATATAAGTAGTTGAAAGTTGCAAAGTGGTGCAAATTTTGTTCTACAAATCGTGTGACCAAACAAACTATTCCAATGCATCTAAATAGGTATTTTTATGCTAGGAATGGTCCTCTTTCACACCCAAACATGCAGAATCACTCTGAGCTATGTTTAACCAGATCGATCCCTTAAGAGTCCAAAGTACAAAATGGCTGCAAACTTCAACAAGTTGTTACTTAGATACTATGATGCTTAGATACTTTTCATTTGATCCTATGGGATCATGTTGGGCCCCTCTACAATAACCTCTCTCATTTTTTTCTATCTTAGAGGAATTTTCCCGTGGTGGAAAATTTTCACTTGGGGAAAAAGTTGTCAAATGCAAGTAATTGAAAGTTGCAAAGTGGTGCAACTTTCATTCTAAAACTTGTGTGACCAAATGGATTGTACTAACGTGTCTAAATAGGTATTTTTACACTAGGCATGGTCTTCTTTTACACCCAAACACATGGAATTTCTCTAAGCTACGTTCAACATGATCGATCCCTTGAGAGTCTAAAGTGCAAAATGGATGCAAACTTCAACATATTCTTAGTTGGATACTGTGACACTTAGAAACTTCTCATTTGATCCTATGGGATCGCATTGAGCCCATCTACAATAAACTCTCTAATTTTTTTTATTTTGAAGTGGTTTTCTCATGGTGGAAAATTTTTACTTGATGGAAAAAGTGTCAAATGCAAGTAGTGCAAAGTTGCAAAGTGGTGCAACTTTTGTTCTACTACTTGTGTGTCCACACATACTATTCCAACACATCCGAATATGTATGTTTATGCTAAGCATGGTCCTCTTTCACACCCAAACATAGATAATCGTTTTGAGCTACGTTCAACTAGATTGATCCCTTAAGAGTCCAAAGTGCAAACTGGTTGCAAACTTTAGCATGTTGTTTCTTGAATACCGTGATACTTAAAAAATTCTCATCTGATCATATGGGATCATATTAGGCCCCTCTACAATAACCTATCTCAGAGGAATTTTCCAGTGGTGGTGATTTTTCACTTGGAGAAAAAGTTGTCAAATACAAGTAGTTGAAAGTTGCAAAGTGGTGCAACTTTCATTCTGCAACTCGTGTGACCAAACAGATTGTTCAAATGCATTTGGATGGGTTTTTTTTATGCTAGGGATGGTCTTCTTTCATACCCAAACACGTGGAATCACTCTAAGCTATGTTCAACCAGCTTGATCCCTTAAGGGTCCAAAGTGCAAAAGGAAAGCAAACTTTGACAGGAAATTACTCAGAAACCATGACACTTACTAACTCTCCATCTGAGCCTACGTGATTATGTTGGACCCCTCTACAATAAGCTCTCTCAAGTTTTTTTATCTCAAAGTCATTTTCCTATGGTGTCCAGATTTCACTTGATGGAAAATGTGTCCAATACAAGTAGTGTAAAGTGGTGCAACTTTCATTTTGCAATTCATGTGACCAAACAAACTGCTCCAACGCATCTTGATAGGTAGGTTTATGCTAGGCATGGTCCTCTTTTGCACCCAAACACGTGAAATTACTCTAATCTATGTTCAATTGGATTGATCCCTTATGATGACATGCAAAACAATTGAAAAGAGAAAAATACACATAAAAATTGAGAAGTTTGAGTTTTCCACACAAAAAAACATATGATCATTCGTGCAGAACACCTTTTTCCTCCATTTAATGAAGAAGGTCTAGTTTAGTGGTTTTAGTCATGATAATGTCAAATAAGGCCATGATAGGTTATTTTGTAATCTTACTTTTAGTTTTGAGTTAGTGTGGGGTCATTTGAGTTAATTATGTAAGTACGATAGGGAGTAGGAATAAGAAAATAACATTGGTAAAGGCATTGGAAGAAATTACTAATGCTGCCCCTCTTGAAAATTTAGAATTTAGGCCTTAAAAATAAAGCTAGACGAGGTGAAAATTAAGAAATTGCTCGAGAATAAGTTAGAATAGGTTGGAAATAGGGTGAGGTTGTGAAGTTTGATGTGTCAAAAGGTCTTCAAGAATAATAGAGGTAAAAAGTATGTTATGGCATGATACCCTAGTTGAGAAAATAGAGGCTTTGAATGAAAAAGAGAGGTTTGAGGGAGTAAAAGTGGGTGAAGTCAGGGGGCAACATAATTTGGTGGTCAATTAAGTGTGTGTAGGAAGAATGAAGAGTGTTGGAAGATGTTTTGAGGTTGTATGAGGTTTGGATATGGGGTTTTCAATAAACCCTAGTGAAATTTGAGAAAAGTGAGGGTTTAGAGGATAGTGGGGTTAGAGGGCCAATCATGCCCTAAAAAATGTGGATTTTGTGGATTTACAAACTAGTAAATGCTTCCCAATGGTTTTTTGCAATTAGAAGAGTGACTGAGAGGGTGTTGTTTTATTAAATAGAACTATTTGGGGGTTTAGGACAGTGTTGAGTCCATTTCTTATTTGTATTATAAATTATAACTTGTTTTCTCCTAAGTCCATTTCCTATACAAGAAATAATATTGCAAAAAGTTGACATATAAATCTTTTGATGTGTTTATATGTTGACGGATCAAGAACATAACAATTCATTTTGCACTATCAATATTATATTGTGAAAATGTTTAAAGACTATTCAAGATAAATATTTGTATGATAATGTTTCAAGAAGTTAACTACTTCATCTACTATGAATATTATGTTTTGCAAATGTTGTGAAGATTATGTATCATTTTCTTAATAGAGTTGTTCCAATCAAAGGATTAAATATATTGGAATATTTTTATGAATCATTTCATGGAATACCAATTGAAAACGTGTTTTTTTCTCTTAGATAAAGTTGTTTAGCATCAATCAATTAATATTCAAGACAAACCATGAAGTAAAACAATGATCAATCCTAGGGATAACCAATTAATAAGTATACACGTGAATAATTCAAGCATGTACATGTGAATAAAGGAAGCAAAAGTACTCAAAAACACATAAGCCTTAAAGTATACACATACATACATAGTATACACAAATTAATACAAAGTATATGCATGAATAAAAGGTATACACATGAAAACATGTAAGTCACAAAGTATACATTAGAAAACACGTAAGTCACAAAGTATACTTGTAAATTGCACATTAGGGGAAATTTACATAAAAAATGGGTCTCCTAAGGAACTCTAAAAAAACAAAAATTATCTCAAATAATACAAATTATTTAAATATAAAAAATTATATGCACAAATACAAGGTATACACATGAAAACACGTAAGTCGCAAAGTATACATTTGAACACATGTAAGTCACAAAGTATACATGTAAATTGTAAATTATACACTTGAATACATGTAACTCATATCTATTGAACCATGAATTTATAATACAAATATGGACACCATTGATAAAAAAAATTGTATTAACCAAATAGTTATGTAGGCATACATCAATATATGTCGATATAAATATGAAATATGGGTACAAAATAGCCATATAGGCTTACGAGAATGTCAAATATATCCAATACAAAATATGTACAAAACTGCCATGTAGGCATACAACAAAGGGCTCTGGAATCAAAATTCATTGCTCTCCATGCTCTCGAAATAAACTCTTTCCCTTAGCTTGTCGATCAGATGGTGATATATTTGACACTCATTTATGTTGCGCTCGAGGAGTGCTCCTACTACTCCTCCTAGTGTTTAGTTCTTGGTGAATTTTTATCTATTACAATAAGAAGTAAAGACATTAATATATAGAAATTACATTATAAAAAATGATATATTTAACAAAATAATGGGTGCTAGAAAAAAGTTGTGTCCACTTTTTGGCCAAAAAGTAGAAGTGTTTTTCCTGATTTTTAGAATTTGAGATATTTGACCTTAAAATTTGAAGCACTTAGAGATGGAATCTTCAAAAAAGTCACAAATCATAAAATGTAGTACTCAAAGTCTAGTTTCCAAATATTTAATTTATTTCAATAACTAGATTGTACAAATTGAGTTTCAATAGGTGTTTCTAAAAACCATTGTTCAGAAGTCACTTTTTTTTACCATACCATGCATGTGTGCAACATCCATATTTTGACTTAAATTATCGTATTTTTCTAAATCCTTCTGGGAAAAAATTTGTGACTCACTAAAGCTTGTTCTCAATATTTTTTTGTAATTTTTTATTGATTTTTTTTGTAAAATTTTTATTAGGCATCTTTGTCATTTTGAAAAATAGTCATGTATGACACACATAAGATGACCTAAACTTATCATTTTTTATTTTATTTTTTTAAATTGAAAATAATTGTCTAAAGTTTGTTCCTGTGCAATCCATTCATTAAAATGTTATGTTGATCAAAAGTTATTAAAATAGTGAAAAACCTTGATATTTAAAGTTTATGGACTAGTTTTATTAAAAATGAATTGAAAAATAGATAAAATAATCCAATTGTAAAAATATTACATATTTACAATCTACATTGTCTCATCTAAAATGGGTTTTAATTTCATCAAAAAATTCTGCAAAAAAATTCATTAGCCATATGTCCAAAGTCGGTATTTTTCTTTGACATTGTTAGGACCTTCAACTTGCAAGTCAAACCAAGTTGAAGGCCTAGGTTTGGATTCCCAATACTTTTCCTGAACCAAAATCCAAAGCAAAACGAAATTCAAATTGTTGAAAACAGGATCCCGCTTTAGAAAATGGGATCTCGCTTATTAAAACTAGGATCCCATTTTGTAATCAGGATCTCGTTCCCCAATATTAAATGGTGTGACCATTAGAAGGGAAACGAGATCCCATTTACAAAACAAGATCTCGTTTCCCTTCCAATAGTCCCCACATTAAATAATAGGGAGCGGGATCCCGATTATAAAATGGGATTCTAGTTTTAATAATTGGGATCTTGTTCCTTTTATTTAAATTTACAGTCAAAAATTACTGTGAAGTCTGCAACTTCACATGTACAGTTGAGAGAAATAAAATTGAGCTATTTTTCATGAGCTATTGTCTTTACAGGTGGTGAACTTGATTTTTGATTGATTTTTTCAAAGGAGGCATCATGTACACCATTTTTTAAGTGGAATTGTGTTAGTTTTGTACTTGTTTGGCTTGAAAAAAAAGGTCTTCAACTTGCAATATGGATTGAATTTTTTAAAGGAGGAATGAAGAAAACAATTTTTAAAGTGGAATTGTGCCAGTTTTCTACTTGTTTTTAAGGAACACAAGAAGAAGAATTTTTTCCTAATAGGTCTTCAACTTCTAATTTGGATTGAATTTTTTGAAGAATTTCACTATTGATATTCATTTGTGACTAATAATTTTATAATCATGGGAGATAAATATTGTAATAAGAGAAGGAAGACATTGACTCCTCAAGAATCTGAAGCAAAAAGAGAGAAGGAGAGACAAAGACAAAGAGAAAGAAGAATGAGAATTAAATCAATGAATGATGGTGGATCATCCAATTCCACAACTATTGAAGATGAAAACATTGAGGATACCATGGTTGTAGATGAAGCTAATTTTTAAGGAGTCAATTTGGAGAAGAATATGATTATACAAAAAAGTCCTACTATGTCTTCAAATCCCTCTTTCAATGCTATGGAGAATATTTCAATATGCACAAATTTGGGTACGTCTTCAAATCCACATGTTAGTGAAATGGTAAATTTGTATGTAGAAGTTTTACAAGATGTTGTACTTAATCATGTTGACATTGATGATATTTGGAGAGATGAAACTTTTATAGAACTTATTGAAAATGAAAAAGAAAAATATTTTGTTGGAAATGAAAATGAGAATGATCCTTTTGTTGAAAATGAAAACAAAACCTATTTTGTTGATGAAAATGAAAATTAAAACCATTTTGTTGATGAAAATGAAGATGAAAATGTAAATGAAAATGAAGATGAAAATGAAAATGAAAATGAAGATGAAGATGAAAATCTAGAATGTGATGATGAATTTAATGAAAATACTTTTTTTAAAATTTGAAGTGGTGTTTTCGATAATATTCCTAGTCAAATTTCTTGGAGGCAAATAAGAACACATGCCAATAGAATATACACCAAATTATTTTATCATTAAAAATTGTATTTCATTGTCAACTAATGATGCAATTGATGAGAATGCAAAAAATGAGGAAAGTAATGAAAATGTTAGGCTTTTATGTTAAACCAAAAAAAAAAAGGTCAATCATTAAAACATGTTATGTATGTTGTTGCTAGTGCCATTTAATCTATTGGGAAAAATAGTTGATCTAAAGATAAAAACGCAGCAAGAAGAACTATAACAACTACTATAGTTAATAAAGCTACTTTGAATAAAAGAATGGTAAGCAATATTAGTGAAGTTTTAAAAATACACCCTAAAACATTCCTAAGAGCGGCAAAAAAAAGAGAAAGTATAGAAAATGATCCTATCAACCAATGTTGGAGTTTCAGTGGTCAACTCTAGAGGTTTGATATGAAATTGAATGTTGAAATTAAATCTTTGATCAAAAAATACTGGCATGATAATACGAGGGTTTCATATAATGCTAGAGATGTTCTAAAATTAAGGGTGGGGTCTAAAGTTCGTGATCCTCACCCAAAACACCTATTAGATACAACACAAATTGAATTTTATAGAAAATTTTGTAGTGATTCAATGTTACTTGTTAATATTAAAATAAGTTAAAGGTCTTTTGAAAAATGTAAACCCTAGTATTTAAAAATTAACATGCAACTTAATGTCCAACATATATGGAGTTTTTTTAAAGTTGGGCATGGTAAAGGAGAACATGACGGAGCTAGTGTGTGTGCCAAAATAATTTTTTCTAGAGAACAATTAAAATTTGAGGATACAGTAAAATTTAAAGATGTATATGGGATTGTGGATGGTGTAATACAAAATTATCTACACCTGGTTTGAGTGAGCACTCTACAGTTCATCGATTCTTTTGGTTGGTTGAAGAAGAGAACATTGTACCTAGAGTTGATTGTGAAACAATCAGTGGATCTACTAAATGACATTAATTTAGGAGTAAGACGACAAGCACATGGACTATTTGGACAACAGAGCTTGCATGTTTTTACTAGTTTTGTATCTCAAAAGATTGGGAAGCATGTGAAAATACATAATGGGTTCAACAGTGGGAGCAAAGATTGTTGACACCTACACAAGCACATGATCAATATGAAAGAACTATTGAAGAAAATGATCAAGTGTTTGCATCTGAAGACTATGACCATGTTTCAAACCTTGTATGAGAAGGTAATTTTAATTCAATTTATTTCATTTTATTTCACTTTATTAATTTATTTTATAATACTAAATTACTTATATGGATATGTGCAAGTTATTAAATCAAATTTTGTTTGCAGGATATGTGTATGTTGTTGCACCTAAGGGGAATGAAGAGAAAAAAAATATTGGTTGGCTCGTTTTGTGGAAACTAACCATAAGTTAATAGCACCTCGAGAAGATGGTGATTACTTTCATTATCCAACAAGTACGGTGATCCCCTTAAGAAAATTTTGATAACAAGTTTTTGATCCCCTTAAGCAATTTTTTAAAACAAGTCTTTGATCCCCTTAAGAAAATTTTGAGAACTTATTTGATGATGGTTTTCAAGTTTTCCAATAGGATCGGCGGTGGTTGTTGGAACTTGTCTATGAAAATACTTGACAAGGAAGAATGGTCTACCTACATGCGAAGATTATGGAACACATAAAAAGATTATACATTATTCACATTTTCTAGTAGCAAAAAATATAAAACTAGAGCTATATCGTGGAAGACCTTAAAATAAAGTGCTATGGTCAATTTCTATGGAAAAGAATGAGCCAATCATAGATGCATTGCAAAAAAGAGAGGATGCAGATGGTACAATGGAATAAGTAAATATAGGTAAATATAGTTTTAGTTTTATTTTGTCCTTTTAAATACATTAAATACATGTTTCAATATTGATCAAGTGTATTATTAGTTGAAATTTATTATAATGTTCCTTTTATAGATCCTTAATGCCTAATCACAAAAAGGATCTAGTCCATGTAGATTCAACCTATACAACGTGGAATACTTGGTAAAAATAGGTAATTATTAGTTAAATTATATTTAAATACATGTTTCAATTACATATTGATATTGCTTGTACATTAATAGTTAAAATTGATTTATTATCCTTTTTTGTATCCTTAAACCATCATTGCATTGATCTCATACTTTGAAACAAAAAGGAGAGGATGTCTAGATTCAACCTACACAAATGTGTGGAATACTTTAAAATGCAGGTACTTGAGTTGTGTACATATAGATAGTTTTTTATAAATTAAAATATGTATGTTTTGATGATTTCATTGATATTGCTTTTATTTTTTCGATATCAAGTGGTGTGAAGACCTACTACATTCTAGGCATGATTTTGTGATGTTCTTGAGATGGCATATCCAAATTTTGTAAACATTATTTTGAGATGACATATATGTACATACATACTTACAGAATTAAACATACTCTATGTAATTCTATGTATCAAAATTGATATTCTATATATTTTTTTTGTTAAATGTCCATGTTTTCTTACTTTGAAACTTTATATTTGATTGTATAATCACTAAATATCATGCATACATTATTGTTAAATCAATTATATCCTTAAGACATTGTATTATGACCCCTTAAGACATCCCCTTAAGAAAATCTATTATGACCCCTTAAGAACCCTTAAGACATCCCCTTAAGACATTGTATTATGACCCCTTAAGAAATCCCCTTAAGATGTTGTATTATGACTCCTTTATACATCCCCTTAAGACCCCTTAATGCATCCCCTTAAGATGTTGTATTATGACCCCTTGAGACATCCCCTTAAGACGTATTATGACCCCTTTAGACATCCCCTTAAGACCCCTTAAAACATCCCTGTTATCACCTGAAGTTGCACCCTTGTTGAACCTGATGTTCAATGCCTCAGTGTAACATGGGAAGACCTCTAAAGATGTGGGTTTCTTGTAAGCAAAGGTCAACCTTCGAAGAAGGCCGACTTCCTTTGGTGTCACCTAAACTACTGATTGTTTGAAGGAAAAGGGATAAGGAGTACATAAATTGAAACTAAACTAAGGTGATGCACCGAAATGACAGGACGAATGAAATAATCAATTTGCACTTGAATACTGATGGTGAACATAAGATTACACATCCAATTCTGCAAGTCTTGCACTAACATTTCACAAATAGGTTTGATTCACGCACTTTTTCTGGAGAGGAAAGAAAGATTTTCACATATCAGAATCCATGTGTGACTAAGTGAACACAATTTGTAATTTGTATACTGATACTTTTGCAAAGGAAGGAATGAAACACAAGGTAAAGTTATGGAGGAATGAAATAAATTCATAAGAATAACTTGACCATGAACCTGAAATACACAACACTTTTGCAAGAACAAGATGGAAATTTGAATATCGATAGTGATCAAGGTAAGCTTTATACAACATGCTCCAAGTTGAATTAGAGAATCCTGCTAGTTTGAGAGAGGATTACAAAAGGGTCATAGACTTCAAAAAGGCATACATTTGAACTTCTTTACAAGAAGGCAAGAATTCCTTATATACAAAAAAGATCATGGCCCCTTAGGGCTTACAAAAAAAAACATCAAGCCCAGAAAGATCTATCCATAGATCTTTTGGGTGAATTCAATGCAGGACCCTGCATGTCCATGACAATGAAGAGTCATCTTTGTAGAAGCCTTCTGATATTTCATAGCTACCACATTCATTTTGATTCTAGCATTGTGTCCTGTTTGAACCACCTCGGCTGAATGCCTTGAATGCCCTGAGCTCACCAACGATTTGCGTGGCATTCATCCCATATTGACATTCTACGTTCTGGTCAGACTGACGACAGCTTGCCTTAGCTCTTCCTGGTTGGTCGAGCATATTCCACGCAAACTCTGAGGGTGGTCAAAATTCTTTTGAAAAGAATCACATCTCGGTGAGACACTGAAATTGTTTCGCCGATGCGATTATATCATTCTACAACTTATTGGCATAACTCACATCGTTGGCAAGAGTCATAGCAACTTCATTAGTCAAGTCGAAAAGTTATCCATATCCGTCGCTGCGACCCCCTTCATTTGGGAAGACATCTTATAGAATTTCTTTTGCTTCAGCGAACTCTTCTATCTCTGGAAGACTCTTGGCGAGCACCTTTTGTTTCGGCGAGAGTCTTACCGAACTGATTTTGTTTTGGTGAGGGTCCGTTCTCCTGCACCTAATGGTCGAGGAGACCTATCGGGTCAGAAAGACTCATTCCGAACTCCCAATGTTACACCAATGGCAATCTCTGTCGGCAGGACATCCTGCACTCAACCAAACTTATGCCGAACAACCCTGTTCTCCCCAATGGAAAAATTTGTCGATGTGACACTACTTGGTCGCTGAGTCATTTCGCCGCATACATCTGCTCTTGCCAAAGGCACCACCTATCGGCAAGACACTCCGGGTCGATGAGACCCTCCGGCGATGAAATTTTTTTTTCACTTCGGTCGGGGAGACATTTCTATCTCGACAAGACCATATGTTGAGCCCTCTTTATTTCCTTCGGCAAGACCATAGTAAGTCGGGAAGAAATCCTCGCGTAGCCCATCAGTCATACCGATTCCTATTCTGTTGCTGAGACTTCCTTGATTTGCCGAGACATCTTGCAGACTGCGCGTTGCCTCACGTGTTATACCAAAGATCCTTCCCATTCGCCAAGACTCCACTCCATCGGCCAGACCTCACATTGATATGACTTCATTGGCAGGACTGTTGGCTTTCTTCGGTGTGACCTTCATCCTTCGGCAAGACATTATGCCAAATGCAATAACTTATGCCGAGCTCTTTGTTGTTGCCAAAGCACCTCCAGGTTGCTGAGACATAATGTATCTCCCATCGATGAGTCTATCTGTCCCAAGTACGTCGCTGTAGCTTCCATCCATCGGGGAGACCTCACATAGACTGCATTTGCTACACCGAAAGGCCTCATGCATTCAAAGTCGCTGAGACAAGGAAATTGTTATGCCAACAAGGACCCTTCATTATTTTCCATCGGCGAGACCATAGGTCACTCGCCGAGACCTTATGGCAATCACCCCAACCTATACCAATGAGAACATCCTTCCACCATCGATCGATGAGACAAAAGTGAACTCATGCTGAAAGAAAACCATTTGTCGGTAAGACCAAGAGAACTCGTTATGACCATATACCGACGCCACAACTCATGCCAAAGGGAACTTGTGTAAAGTCGGTAAGACATATGGAGATCGCCATGACATCCCCACGAAAATATTAACTCATGCCGATATGATGCATTCTGTTCCTCTAGTCGGTGAGACAAGAAAACCTCACTGAGACATAATGTCGATATCGCCTAGCTCCGTCGATGAACCACCATATACATACTCGAGGAGACATGTTGAGATCGCTAAGACGCAACCCCGATAGCTAAGACATATGCTGATATCAGCCTCCACGGTCACCAAAACAATAGAAACATCCTGCCAAATGAAGAATGCAGAAGACCTGTGATTGCCGTGACATCAAATGAGTCTTGCCGATAGGCAACATAGACTCATGCAAGTAGAAAACGTAACATGAGTTGGGAAAATAGTCACGGACCTACACCGATAGGAACCAGAATACAGAAAATGCAAGACCCAAGGGAACATATGATGCAACATGGTAAAATATGGATAGAAAGTGTTCAAGAGGGAACTTATTTGGAAAATTATGAATGAAAACATATGTAAAAACATCAAATTTTTACAGTTCCAACAAGATGCATGAAATAATCCTCAATGGAGAAATCCCACTTGGCCCTTATGAACACCTGCGACATAGATGCCTTGCCTGATTGAGCCTGAGGGTGAAAATTTGGCAACAATCCCCTTAAGACGTATTATCACCCCTTGATACATCCCCTTAAGACATTGTATTATGACCCCTTTAGACATCCCCTTAAGACCCCTTAATAAGTTGTGTTATGATGACTCACCCTAAAACTTATAATACTTGTTAATATCACTTAATATTTATACTCAATTATACTCTTCTTTGATCCCCTTAAGATGTCATATTATGACCCCTTAAGACATCCCCTTAAGACAACCTATAATTAGTGTTGGATGATATTATTTGTTTTAATAGCTTATAGATAGTATTTGATGCCATTATTTGTTTTGACAGCTTATAGATTAGTATTTGATGCCATTATTTGTTTTGACAGCTTATAAATTAGTATTGGATGCCATTATTTGTTTTGAAAGCTTATAAATTAGTATTGGATGTCATTATTTGTTTTGAAAACTTATAAATTAGTGTTAGATGTTATTATTTATAGAATTAAATATTAATTCTTTTATTCTCTAATCTTCTATGGTACTATTTATTTCTTAGAATTTTATCCTTTCTGGTATATAAACAGATTGCTTTTGTTTGTAAATTATGATTTATTGACTAATTATTGATTAACATGAATTGAATAAGTTCATTGAATAATTATTGCTAATTATTGAATGCACATATCATGTATATCATGTATGAGATCACTAAATTTGTAAAGTATAAATATTAAAATGTCCTATATTAATATCATGTATGAGATCACTAAATTTTGCATTAATGTCCTATAGTAATGTCTTGACTATGAACATAAAATGCATAAATGTACATGTGTAAATTAAAATTTCAAACAATAATAAAGTCCATAATTTATGTAACATATTAAGTGCATGAAACCAATATATTAAGCGCATGAAATAAAATCCAATAGAGTACAACCCATGAACTAAAGTCCAACTAAGTACTTGAGCCATGAATATAAAGTCCAACAGAGTAGTATGAGAAACCAGAAATATAGTCCATCAAGTAAAAAAATATAATCCATAAAATCATGTTTCTAGGTCATGTATTGTCTCTATACTCAAGAGACCTCTTCACGTCATGCGGACTATGCGGATGACCTAAAACACTTTGTACAAGAGAAAGATGAAATTAGATGTAAGACAATGAAAAATGATTTAATGACAATTTAATTTATAATTCATCATAAAATTATATTACCATCATATTTGCGTCTGGATGCTCTGGTGCACCTAAAGCAACCTCTAAATTCTCTAAATCAATCTACATAAACAAGACAAAGAAATTTGAAATTAGATGTACAAGTCTACAATTAAAAATGATGTAATTCAATTTAATTTATAATTTATCATATTTTAATTGTACCATATTATGAGGTTGTGCACCCTCTTCTCTAGGACTTGTCTATACATGCTCAACTACAAGATGTTTCTCATGCTATAAAAGAAAAAGAATTTAAAACAAAGCTCATATTATGTATATATTCAATTTAAAATTTAAAATTAAAGTTATATTCAGATTATGTAATTTATAATTGACTTTAAATATAATAAAAATTTTAAACTATCATTTAATATGGAGCCTACTTTGCATTTCCTCCTGGTGGTATAACTATGTCTGGGTCAAGGCTGAAAGTTGCACTAACAAAGTCCTACAAGATCGAAATTAAAGCATGTATTCAATTTTTCACATTTTGTGTAGAATTTTTTTTAAACAACCTGAAAATCAAAGGCCTCACAAGTAGCCACAACATCAAATGTTTTCCTGATACCCATTCTCATTGTTGTATCAACCTAGACATACGTAAATAGACATTTAACACTTATAATATTTACAATTGTACATGCATGTATTTCATATATAGTGAATTAAAATTCATAATTGTAACTATACTAATGTAAACTTTAAACAATTTACAATATGAATGTACCTATGCCTGATCTACGATGCCCGATAGTGGAGGAGTGCTCAACAATCCCTTAGGTGGAATCAACATGGAAGTTGATTGACTCACCTAAACCAACATAAATATTTCAAACACATATGTGATTCAATTATAAATTTAAAACTCAAGTTAAAAATGATTTCATATATAATTTAAAAAATTGAAATCAAAATACCCCATTAGGGTTACCTAGTAGGACTGGTGTCGATGTATGTACTCATGGAATGGATGATTGCCTCATCATTAGTGTCATTTGTACACCAAACAGTTTGATTGTTAAAATGTATTGAAAACTTTTCTTTGATATATACATCCATCAAAATTCTTATAAAATGAACATGCAAATGCATATTTATACCTATGTTGTAGTGTCCTTAGGGTGATGGTTCATTGTAAGAAACTCTACAAATAAATTGATGCAACTAGATGAACCACTAGAATCTCCATGTCCAGTTAAACTAGGTGTTGCCTAATCAGGTCCATAACATACTTGATAATAACTACTAAATATATGGGGGATAGGCCTTGACACTCCTGGAGTGGTACTTGGACCAGCTCCATAAAAAACTTCTCCATCATTATCGTCTCTATGCTCCCCACCCACTATCATAGAAGCATGTTGGTCAAGGTTTCTTGCGAGTGTACTAAGGGAACCTAATGTCAAGACTAGAGCTCGATGATGCACGGGTGCAGGAATGGGAGGACCAAGAGCAACAACAAGAGGTTGTGCATGCACAAGGCATTGGGGATCAACCCTTTCCCCTAACCTCTGTTGTAGCATGCTGCCACAAACACCCTAAAATGATTTAAAATCAAAATAATTAGGCTTTTTCCCCATAACAAACTCTACATACAATTTTCTCAAAAAATACAATGGGCACTCCCAATTAGCATGTGGGGGACTATCAAAAACCTTATACCATTGATCCAAAAAATGTGCACTCATCTGTGGATGTATGCACCACCTCATGGATATTCTAGATTTGTTGGGAGGATGGATTGTTGAGTAATGAGGTCGAGAAAGTAGGGGGTTAGGTGGGATTTCGTTATTGTAAGGTATAAATTTTTTTGTAAGAGATACCATCAACATAAAATTGTCTCATCTATTCTTTGTCTCGTCAATGCCTATCTAGATCAGAATCAATGGTCCTAATGGCATCCACAACGTTTTGCATCATAGATGCAAAATGTCTCACATGTGGTGGAATCAATGCTTGACTCTGCATAGCATTGGTTTGATTTTGTATGGATGCAACCTGATCGTTTATGTGTGCTCGCAAGCGAGCCTCATCAGATGTGACAGGTGCTAGAGGTGGCATATTAGGTGGAGGGGGAGGTGGATGTGGTTGTGGCTGAGGTGGTAGATTGATGATATCATCAATGTTAAAATCATCCATGATATGAGATATAAATGTGCACCTGCATTATTTATTATATAAAATTAACATACAAACTTAAAAAATTACAAGAAATAGTTAAATTTGAAATGCACATGCAAATTTGTTTAAATAGGATGTGCATACATATATTAAGATCATATGAAATTGAAACACACATATACATTGATTTAACTTGAGCATGTCCATACAAAATTCAAAATTTAACATGTACATACATTTAAAATAAAAAATATGATCCATAATTTGCATGCATACATCATTAAACTAAACTATGTACATACATACAAATTTCAAAATTTAAGAAATATATGCAATTTTAATACATGTGTACATACTAAACAATAAACTTGAAACATTCACAAAAATCTCATTTTATGTCTAACACACACACACACACACATATATATTACAATTTCCCAATAGGAGAAATCATGATCTAGTAAATAGTCATAAATATATACTATCATAAATTCATCATTATAAGTTCATAAATTCCACCAAATTCATAAATTCATGTCACTAAAAATATCCATCTAGAACCAAAATCATAAATTCACGTCACTAAAAATATCCATCTAGAACCAAAATCATTAATTCACGTCACTAAAAATATCCATCCAACCAAATTTATAAATTCATCACACAAAATATCCATTGTTCACCAAATTCATAATAGATCATTGTATTTTATTTTGAAACTATTGTGCCTCTCCATTGCATCTCTTCATTTCTTTGTGTTTTCCTTTATAGAATCGGAAGTTCTACTCTCCTCTAGCCATTGTCGATGCTCATCTAATATCCCATCCATAGCCTTGACAACATCAACAAGGGTTTGCATCCTAGATGCAAACATCCTCATAGGTGATACAACACATTCTTCATTTTGAATAATGTTGATTTGATCTTGGATGGTTCTAACATTGGCATTGATTCGTGCTTGCAAATGAGCATCATTGATTTCAGGTGGTGGAGGTGGGGGGTTATGAGGTGGAGTGGGTGGTGGTGGAGGTGAAGGTGGTGGAGATGGATGGCATGGAGGTGGATTGTGAATATTATTGAATCGATCCATGTGATCTTTAACATATGAGTGTTCGTCTGCATTAGATTTGTAATTTCAAAATGTAAGATACTTTTTTAGGAAATTCCTTTAAACCATTCAATATAAATGGATTAATTGAATACAAATGATAAAATATGTAAGCCTCATTTGTGTCTAAGGCATGTTACTTGAATGAAAATACAATTAACTATTAATATAGGATAGTTTATGAATGCTATAGGGTTTACAATTTAGAGTTTAGGATTTAGGTTTTAGGGTAATAGGATGGCTTAAGGGGATCTATGTAGTAAGGTCCTAGTACAAAATGACATGGCTTTTAAGTGAATAAAATTTGGTGAAGATGCCCAAGGCAACCAAATTTCATTAAGTATTGAGGCAACTACACCAAATTTTATTCACTTGAGCCATGTCATTTTGTCCTAGGAACTTACTAGACGTAGATCCCCTTAAGAAATTCTATCACCCTAAACCATAAATTAATCAACCTAGATCATGATTTATCTCATTCATATTATAATCTTGCACAATATTATTATCGTTGGATTTGGTTGCCTTGGGAAACTTCACCAAATTTTGAGAACTTATTTGATCCCCTTAAGAAATGTCGTATTAGGACTCCTTAAGAAATCAATTTACGATTTAGGGTGATAGGATGGCTTAATGGGATCTATGTCTAGTGAGGTCTTAGGACAAAATGACATGGCTCAAGTGAATAAAATTTGGAGAAGTTTCCCAAGGCAACCAAAATTCATTAAGAGCCTAAGAAAAAATAATGGTTTTAGGGTTTAGGGTTTAGGGTGATAGGATGGCTTAAGGGGATCTATTTCTAGTGAGTTCCTAGGACAAAATGACATGGCTCGGGTGAATAAAATTTGGTGAAGTTTCCCAAGGCAACCAAATTTCATTAAGAGCCTAAGAAAAAATGATGGCTTTATGGTTTAGGGTTTAAAGTTTAGAGTTTAGGATTTAGGGTAATAGGATAGCTTAAGGGGATCATTGTAGTAAGATCCCATGACAAAATTACACAACTTAAGGGAATTAAATTTGGTAGAGTTGCCTAAGGCAACCAAATTGCATTTTAAGGTCCAAGGACAAAATGAATGCTTTAGTGTTTAGGGTTTAGATTTTAGAGTTCAGGGTTTAGGGTTTATGGAACTTAGGGTGAAGTTTTTATATCCCTTGGAATATAATGAACTTGCAAGTTAGTGAAGAACATTTTCTTGTGGAACATTTGATTGAGATAGCTCTTGTTTCAACAGACCAACCTAGATCATGAAATCTCATTCATAATATAATCTTCCACCATCTTACTATTGTTAAATTTTGTTTCCTTGGGAAAATTCACCAAATTTTGAGAACTTCTTTGATCCCCTTAAGAAATGTCATATTAGGACCCCTTAAGACATCAATTTATGATTTAGGGTGATAGTATGGCTTAAGGGGATCTATGTCTAGTGAGGTCCAAATTTAGTCATATTGTGACCTATCATCATGTACCTCCCCCATTTTTCATGTAATAGGTACCTTAGGTGTTAAATGGTTCCATATTGGTCTCCTTATTGATGCATTTCTATCCTTCCACATCATTTTATATAGTATCAAAATATAGGTAATTTTTTGGTTATCATCTCCCTTAATTGCTAAAGAACCCATTATTCAAGGATGGGTGGATTATTATCTAGGATCACATCTTAAAAATCCTATAAAGGTCATGGTATGTGTTTCTTAATACATATATTCCCATACAAACTTCTTTCCATGTATTATCAACTCTCCTATAATAGACACCTTACTAAAATGTC
The DNA here is from genome assembly GCA_007258455.2 of Sequoia sempervirens. Lineage (NCBI taxonomy): Eukaryota > Viridiplantae > Streptophyta > Pinopsida > Cupressales > Cupressaceae > Sequoia > Sequoia sempervirens. Next base: position 134,847 of record VDFB02329817.1, read on the forward strand.
ATATAATATATACCTAAGTGTTTTCAATTGGAATTGCTATAATTATAATTTAATGGTATTCTAGATATTCATAATAGTTTTCATAAATCTACCAAATAGACCCATTCTTGACATTGAACCTACATAATTTTAAGTATCTCCAATGAAAGAAATCCACATCACTCTCACTCGTGCTCTCTTATCTTGTGGATATAATAGAATAAAGTTTTCTTCCAATGATTTAGATCCCTATTGATCATGTAGGTGTCATAGAGAGTGATCATCCACTCTTCATAAACTTGTAGAAACCAAAAGGTTTAATATTATGTGTTCCAATAAGTTAAAACATTACGAAAAGCTCTACGGGATGGTGACAACAAAGGGTTTTTTAAGGAAACCAAATTTCATTTTAAGGTCCTAAGACAAAATGAATGCTTTAGTGTTAAGGGTTTAGATTTTACAGTTCAAGGTTTAGGGTTTAGCGAACTTAGGGTGAAGTTTGGGTGGCCCTTGAAATAATGGACTTACAAGTTAGTGCCAATTGGAAATCGATTGTACACTTGAAAATCCGAATTTGCTAACTAAATTTGCAAACATTGATAAAATTTATGAATTGTAACTATTCTTTAACATATTGTTTTCTAATCTAATTATAATTTAACATTGAAACTAAAGTTTAACATATCATTTTCTCCATACAATGCAACTGAAATATAAAAAATTTGAGCAATGCAAATGAATTTTATTGATCTTGAAATTAGGGTTTTCAAAGTCAAAATTATTTGTTCGATTTCAATTTAGGGTTTTAGAAAAAAATTTGTTTCAATTCAATTTAGGGTTACAATTTCTAAGCAATTAGGGTTTTTAATGCAATTTTTTCATTTCATTTCAAACTAGGGTTTTCAAATTCAATTTTTTTTGTTTGATTTGAATTGAGGGTTTCAAAAATATTGATTAGGGTTTCTAAAAGCAATTTTTTATTTCATTTCAATTTCTAGGGTTTTGAAATGGTTTTTTTTTGTTTCATTTCAATTAGGGTTTTCAAATACAATTTTTTTTGGTTTGATCAAACAATTTAGGTTTCAAAATCTAAATTATATTTCTAAAATACAATTCAAGGTTCATTTTTTCATTTCTATTGAGAAATCTTCAGGTTTCATTACATTTTTTCATCTATTTCTACAATTCCTCATTTCTACTATAACAGGAAATAAAATGCTTAAAACATCAAATAAATTAAAAAAAATGCTAAAATCAGTTATTGTATTGATAATTTCAATAAAAAATGAAAAAATGCAAAAAAAATGGGGGTGGATGGGTACCTAGAGACTATTTGTGGAGTTCGTTGTTGCTTAGAACTCGGGATCCTGTGTGCAAGTAAAATGAAATTTGTTTATTTTTAAAAAAATAAATACCATTAGGAAATGGGATCCCAACTTGTACAAAATGGGATCCTGATTTTTATAAATCAGATCCCATTTTGTACTAATCAGGATCCCATTCCCTATCCATCAGTTCAAGATCCTTTAACAAATGGGATCTCAATTTTTAAAAAGTGGGATCCCATTTTACATTTAGGCTTGGGATCCCGAAGCTAAACGAGATCCCAATTTTTAAAAATCAGGATCCCGTTTATAAAAATTGGGATCCCATTTTTGCAATGTTGATTTGTTTTTTTTGGCTAAGGCAAAAACTTCCACATTTCGTGGACTCAATATTGTGCACTTACCCTAATCACTTATCCCCATCTGATGATCACTCTCCACAAGGGAAATATTCACACGCCCAAGATGAGGTGTGTTGAAGCCTTGTATAAACCATCCAAATAGAAATTAAACTATGAATCAATAATGGTTTGCTTTTTCACTAACTAAGATCTATAACAACGAATGTAAATTGAAATTTAGTAATTTGTCTCATACCTCCCCTATCAGAGCCATCAATAATTCTATAGCAGATGAAACACTGATCTCCATTTCCCTCATCACATTAAGAGGTGTTTTGGCTTACAACATCTGAAAATAAAACAACAAATTATTCAATCACAAAAACTACAATAGAGATCCACATCATGACTTATAATGTATGAGATAATCAACAAAATTTTGAGTACTTATTAAACTATATATTTATGACTATCATGCTTACTATTTTCCCTATCCATATCTTGTTCGAAAGCGTGTATTTTTAGGCTTTTACCCATAGCAACAAGCTAGTGAACCATTTGATAAAATGCTTTCATAGACATGTACGATAATTGTGGTGGCATAGAGAAGGAAGTGAACTATTTGAAAAAATGCCTCAAATAAATGGGGTCTCATGGTGATGGAATTCCATTACAAACAAATGCACGTCATGGCATTCCATCACCATAGGACCACATTTCTTTTAGGAATTTTTTCAAACAATTCAAATTGTTGTCTCTATGGTATTATTGCTTACTATTATGCTTTGATAGAAATTTTTCCAAGCATCCATAGTTTTTTGGAAAGTACCTATTTTAGGCTTTTAGCCATAGTAGCAAGGAAGTGAGTAGTTTGATAAAATGCTTTGGTACACATGTATGGAAAATGTGGTATCATAGAAAAGGTGGTTGAAGAAATGCCTCGAATAAATGTGGTCTCATGGTGATGGAATGGCATTCCATCACCATGAGACCGCATTTCTTTGAGGCATTTTTTCAAACTACTAACTACCATGTCTATGCTATTGCTTACTAGTATGCTTTGATAAAAAATTTCCAACCATCCATAGTTTGTTGAAAAGCACCCTTTTTAAGCTTTTAGCCATAGCAGTGAGGAAATTAACTATTTGATAAAATGCTTTGGTAGACATGTATGGAAAATGTGGTAGCATAGAAAAGGCGGTGAGCTGCTTGAAAAAGTTCCTCAAAGAAATTGGGTCTCATGGTGATGGACATCACCACGAGACCACATTTCTTTGAGGCACTTTTTCAAAAAACTCATTTCCTTGTCTATGCTATTGCTTACTATTATTCTTTCATATATTCCTTCCAAGCATCCATAGCATAGACAAGGTAGTGAACTATTTGAAAATATGTCGAGCAGTAAAAAGTGGTCTCTGGAATGCCATGAAAAGAAAATGAAATTGGAAGCTGCTCCTAGACTTATTACTTATGCTATGTGAAGTAATTGCATCACTGCTTATGTTGACTTTCTAAACAACTATATTGTAGTTGAAATTTTGTCATCTGTAAACATCTAGTTATTAGTTATGGAATGTGAAGTAATGTTTTGAGTTTGAATGATGTGCAATGCAACATAATCAACGATATGAATATAAAATACACAAATCTATTAAGTACAATTCATTAGTTAAACTCTTTATTCTATTACCTACGTGTAGGTTTGAGTAAATCCACTGGCATTGGGAGGTGTTCCCTCGAAACCTCCAATATTATCCTATTCAACATCCAAAATCACATATTAAAATACCATTCATAAAACAATGCTATTAACATGTAATAAATTTATAATTGTTTAATAGTTGCATACCCCACTGATAGGTGTACTGTAAAAATAAGTAGGTGTAGGGTTGGTGTATCCAGTCTCAACACTGTGACCCTACAATTTTATTAAAATCATAAAACTAAATTAGTTAATCTTGCATTTCAAAATTAAAATTTAATAAATTCAATTCAATAAACATGCTAACTTTTACCTGAGTATCAATTTCATACAACTCATGCAAAATGTCAGTTACCCTCTCCATCTCCATAGCTGCAGATGGATCCTGCATAGCAGCCTCCTGGTGTCAGTGGGGTCATATGAACAAGTCACCCCGCAAGATTGACACACATGGTTTTGAAGGCCACCACTCAAAGACTCCCCTGGATGGCACTGTAGAATAGGGCTAGCATGTTGGATGACACTCTGGGTCAAAGTGTTGATCACCTGCAATGTCTCTACATCAGCACTCTCCTTCATGACAAAAGGGATAACAACATACTCATGAGGTGAACTAGTGAGAGGTTGTCTCCCTTTCCACCTAGAATCCGGCTATGCACCGGGTCTATCTTGAGCTCACCCCCCACCTCTCCCCTAGAAGTACCTCTTATCAAAATAATTTGGGATTTTGTTCAATATGAACTCACAATATAATTTCCTAAGGAAATATTGTGGGACTTCACAATTGTTGCACTGTGGGTAATCAAAAACCATGTACCACCTATCATAAAAATAGCTACTAATTTGTTGGTGGTGAAACCAATGAATAGGAAACCTCTTAACATTAAGGATCGTAAGATTTTGATTTTTGTCTGGGTCAATGGATAATGAGCCCAAATCACCTTTTTAATTTTTAAATCCTCTACATCTTTATATGATAGTTTATCCACGTAATAAGCCCTAGCCACCTACCTCCTATCTTGCCATCTAGATATTTGTTTGCTGATTGAATCTACATTTTTTAACATATATCTTTCAATGAAGTTTCCAAGGTTATTCTTTCCATGGTTGAACCATTTGGATCACTCAACCTATTGATTAAATCCTCAATTTATTTTTCATTGTTCTCATTTTCACTCATTAAATTTTGTTGAGTGCCAAGAGGGTGTTGAGTGATTGGTGGAGGAGGTTGTTGTTGTGGTTGATTTTTTTGTTTAGGATTTTGTTGCTCTACTTGTTGAGGATTTTGAGGGTTTGCAGGTTGATTTGCATCTCCTACAAATTCAAAAAATATATATCAAATTCAACCTAAAACTAACAAATTCAAAACACATAGAAGGAACAATAATTAGTATATGAAGTATTGAGGAGGAGAATATATGCAAATCTATGAAGGAGAGTATATGTGCATATTTATGAAGAAGAGTATATGTCCATCATGGAGTGAGTAAGAGATATTAATATTTATCATCCATTGAAGAAGCAACATCCTAAAGGTGAAATTTTGTAGACGAGGTTAGTTTTTCCTAAAAGAAGAGATTGGCGTCTCTTGTTCAGTTGGTGCTCAGTTATGGGGATTGGCATCTCTTGTTGAGCTGGTGCTCAGTTATGGGGATTGGTGTCTCCATTGGATTCACCATGCCTACATATAAACTTACACAGTTGAATGCAAAAGCTCAAGATTGTAACTTCATGGACTATAGAAAAATCATACCAACCATGCCTACAAATTTTGTAAGTGGGGATTGGTGTCTCCAATGGGTTGGTGCCTACAAAGATCAACTAGGGATTATTGTCTACAATATATTGGTGCCTACAAAATTTATAAGAGAATTTTATATAAGCAATGTTTTTCATTTTTTTTACCCAAAAAGGTTTACATGTAAATATTTTGTTCTTCTTATGCTCTTAATTATTAGATCTTGTATGTTTATGGGTTTTATGGTTGATTAATTTTTTAAAAAGTAAGATAATATTATATTGATTCACCACCCTCACCTCATTATAAGCTTGTGGTCGTCATTTAAGTGATCATTGTTTAAGGATTGTTGAATATATATCAAAGATAGATATATTGCTTGAAAATATTATCATGCCTATCTAATGAAAGAGATCATTTGATTATACTCTATTGTTTAAAAATAGACTTTTTCTTGAAATGAAAGAATAACCATTGAACTAATATTGTAAGCTTGATAGTGAAGGTTTTATGTTTTCTTTTCCTTCTAATAATGCTTTTCTTCTTGTTCAAATATATTTGGATAAGTGTAGAATGCACATAAATATACATATATAGATGTTGATACATACATGATATTTTTTTTATCCATGAAAGTATGTGATTATATATATGAAATATATATGTATAGTCACACACACACACACACACGGTGAAAATCTTAAAATTGGGTGATCTACATTTTAAAAATTAGTAACATTGCTTTTCATGTATAAAAAAGTAGGTCTTAAAAGTAGTATTAGGGTTAATATATGTTGAATTTATTCATATTTTATGTAAATTGAAGTGAAATCAAAATACTAATAACTACTTTGAGAAATAGGTGAATGAACTTACAACTCACATTATCTTTAAAACATGAATATTAAATAAATATTTGACCAAAGTAATGCAAAATCACGGCTTGCATTGTTAGTTCATAGTGTCTATTATGTTACATTTAGTCAAATGGTTCATACTTAGCTATAAGTATTTAGAGTTGTATGACTAATTATATTTTATTGAGAACAATACACTAGTTCTCAAATAGCATGATGATCTTGGAATTATGTGGATCTGCTACTTTCCTAAGGGTAGGGCCACTTTCAAGTGGAAGGTGTGTGGGGGACTACCAATTTACAGTTGGAGGAAAAGAAGTTGGATGATGCTCTTCCTCTTGCAATTGAGATGTCAAAGACTTAGTTCATAAGAAACACTACTTTTGTTTCACATAACATTGCACTATTATTTTAAGCTTTGTACATCATGTCATTGATAAGACATTGAGAAAATATGGTAATATACCATTCATTGTAAAGATGTATATCTTATCAAAGAATTATGCACTTTTATTGTAAATGGAACAAGATTATATTTGAAAGTCAAATTTGATGAACTTATCTTAGCAATTGATTAAAAATTTGTTTAAAAATAAAATGTTTGATACTTTTGTATTTTATGAGGCTATACAATTAAATAATTTAATATTAATTAATGGTTAAAAAAATTGAATGTTTTCAAGAAGATGAACTAATAGATTCATCTAGAAAAAACACCACTAATTTTCAATATGAATCTTAAGTCTAGATATCGATCCAAAATTATATATTCATCCTACATACAAAATTATGCTCTAAAATAATATAGATCCAATGCACATGTAGATTTCATACTAGTAGAGAAACATTATTTTTAGATATAATATCACATATTTCAAAATATCACTCATTTATCATTCTTCTATCATAAAACTAAATATAATTATCTAATCTTATTTCATTTCTAAAATCCATTATATAATTTATTATCCTCCACTACCAACTCATTTTCCCTAAAAAAAACTTAATTTCCTTACAAATGTTAACAATTGTTATCTCACAAGTTTTCACAAACATTAAAATTATAAGCAAATATCAAACAGGCCATAAATTGTGAGTACATATACTAGCGCTTTCACCTCAACAAGGTGCAATGGCTAAACTAATAGAAAGATATACTATGGCAATGGGTTGGAGGGAAAAGGGGAAAATCACATGGGAAAAGTGCAAATAGCTTTTTTTGTAAGACTTACTATGCGTAACAAAAGTCAAGTTTGTGATGGCGTGTGAGTAGAGCTAAATATGAGCACATGAAACTTAATTTGGATCAGTATGATATGGTAAATGGGTGAAAAACATGGTATATTATGTACAGTTGAAGAAGGCCTCCTACATTTAAGGTCAACTAGACAAAGTATAGTTGTTGGTAGTTAATGATATACAAAAATTGTTTTATGACAAGTAAAAATATTTTTGAATAATTTTGTACAAAAGCTATTTTGGGAGACACCCAAACCACAAACGGAAGGGATTGGATATGGACAATACAATTGTTGGTGGTTGGCAATGCAGGGCTATGATATATGCTATTTTTCTTCAAGGCCTGTAGAGGAAAAGCAAGGGAAAGGTTAGATGCGATCGTTATTTGTTGACGTGTACAATGATTTCTACATATTCAATTTATTGTACTATTATCAGTGGAAACCATCTTTTTCCAATATAATTACAAAATTACCATAAGAGCATGAATATATTGAAGTTTTTGATGACGATGATGTTGTTGAGTGAAATGTATGCTTGAGTCTTGATCTCTTGTCTTGTAGCTGATTTTGTCACGGTCTATAGAAAGTGTCTGCAAAAGGGAAATTTGCATAAGAGGAAGTGATGATCAGACAATAATTGGGAGAGATGTGAGAGAAAAAGGGATAAGAGTTGTTTACCTTCACTTCTTAGAGACAGTTGTTGTAATTAAGCTTCCTCTTCTTTCCTCATAATTGTGTATGGATGGTTCTACATTTTCTAATATCTCTCAAAGGAGAACATGGGTTGGATGTGAAGGTTGTTCAACGATTTCACTGTGGATATGGCTATAAATGTTAGCCCTTGTCATTCTATTTTTCCAATGTTGATAGTTGCTTTATTTAGTGTCAGGCCTTGGGATTTGTGTATGGTAATAGCCCATGCCATTGAGAGCAAAATTTTCCTACAGTTGCCCAATGATATAGGTATTATCTGTATACTTTTGGGGTCATCTTCATTCCATGGCAGCCCACTATAATTATCCATCCTTGCTAAAACATACATTGGAACATCTAGTGTTTTGGATCCAAGGCTATAAACTATCTCAACAACTTTTCCTAGAGCTCCATTTACAAGTCTTGCTTGTGTCCATATGTTGGTTGTGAGCATGATGTGTTTCCCCCTACAAAGAAATACTTGCTTTTCAAGCTATTCATTAGTAGTTGCATTATTTGCTCTAGTCCTAGTGCTAGTTGTGGTACTTATTGCTATTGGATGGTTCAACAATTTTAGCATTCTTCTATTGTGTAGTCTAACTAAATCATTGGTAGCAAACAAGTGCATTTAATTGTCAAGTTGCTCTTTTTCACTAGAGGTGAGATGCTTATTTGTGCGTGTCATTAGAATTTTTCAATCCTCCTCTTTTGCTTCTGCGTTGCGTATGTTTTGCAACATTTGACGAAAGTGTCTTTGTCCTAGAGTCTCACCTTGTTGGCGGAATATTGTTTCTAAGGTGACAACAGTTGTGAACTAGGCCTAGAGTGTTTTTGCATATGAGTGTGATGTGTATATAGGCTTGTCCACTACATGCGGTAGTTATGCAAGGTCATTGATCAGTATTATTGACACCCCACCAAAATATAGATGTTTTTCGATGCGGGAAGGCCTCACGTAGTCTCACATCTATCTTTAGGAGTAACTTTGGTCCTATGAAGCTCATCTCATCAATCAACATATATCTTATGCGTTTCATCTCTTCCTGAAATGTTGTTAATGCTTGGCCTTGTAGTAGGTGCATTTCTTTGATAGAAATTTGAACCATTGAATTTATAGTTGATGCATGTATATTAAATGCAGTAACCCTTGTAGGAGCTAATGTGAGCAACTAGCTCTGTTGGTGTAGATTATTTCTCTCGAGTTCTTTTCATGTAAGCAGTCAAGTAGGATTTTCTTGTACCTATTGTTCCTTGAACAATCATGTGCAATGGTTTATCTAAGTGATGTTTGCTATGGTCAATGATATGTGTGAGTGCTATTTTTTGTTTGGATGATAATGTATAGTCTAGGACATCATACTTATCTGGAACATGCCTTTCATGGTTACATGCTTTTTCCATGTTTTTGAATTGTGTGGTGATTTCATGAAGCTCTTGGGGCACTACAAGTTGATCCCATATGCAGTTGCTATCAAACTTATGCCTTCCAAGCAGCTCAAGTTCATTTAGGCTAACATTTTTTGAGGGGGCCATTTGTGAAAGTAATCCCCATTCATTCATTTCTATTATGTCCCTTGTGTCCATCTCAATTTCATTGTCTAGCTCTTCATCCTCAGTGCTTCCTTCCAATCGGGTGGTGTGACTAACATGCCAAACATCATATTTGGATGCACTCATTTCCTTCCAATTTACAATTATTATATCTTTTGTGAGCCTTATGTCGATTTCCAAGCTTCGGAAGTGTTTGTACAGTAGTAATGTACTCCAGCAAAATGTTTCAAATTGGTTTGAACCCTCCTCCAAGATGTTATAGAACTTTGGGAAAACATTGAAAAACACTTTTACCTTTCTTTCTTTCCACTTGCATCCCTTGCGACTTGTAGAATAGGAGAAAGATCGTGCAGATTCAAGTAGGGTTATTGTTTCCAATTCTAGAGGTCAATTAATGTAGGGATGAAAGTAGATAGGGTGCAACTGCCTTTCATCTGGTCCTCTTGTTATTCGATGAAGCATTTTTTGTCCAACATTCAAAGATGTAAAAGGTCAATTACAAACAATAAGTGGAAATTTTTGAAGCATATGGCATGTTTCTTGTGCTCCAATATCATGCTCTGCCACAATTTCTGACATGAATTTTTGATATGCTACGAGGGTTGGGTCATCTATTTTTTGGGTTGAAGATATTCTTGCTAACATATCAATACAGGTCTCAGATGCTCACTCTGCTTTTCATGCATATTTGGCAATGTATTTCAGAACAAGTGCATATGATATGATAGGCCGGCAATCTATGTTGGCTCTCCATATTGAAATCATTTCCAAATTGTGTATGTTTAGCCTATTATCATTCCTTGCAGGTTCATATTGTTTTTTCCCATTGATGTCAAATGATAAGGTAGATATAATTTATTCTTCCAATGGAGCTTTGTATCGGCACTCTATTTTTTTCCCCTTCTTCAGTAAGCATGTTCCCTCTCTACATTTTGTGTGCCTCTAGACATAATTGATTATCTCTTCATAATCATGAGAGGGCTCTATAGCAAATATCTTAGTTGTGTCTAGCAAGCACGGATCATCTAGTGGAGATCGATAGACCGTATTGTTTTGCAAGATACAACGCAAGGATTCCAAGCACTAACATATTTGTCAAAGAATGTTCTTGCCTGCTCAACTGTTGCACTGTCATCCCAATCAAGTTTATCCATGTTTGGTGCATTTTGGAGCCAAAGGAATCCATGTACATGTGCAATGCCCCAATGTTGCCACTCATACTTGTACGAGTGTTCTTTTGCATTGAGGAGTTTCTCAATGACTTCTTCACAGAATACTATGAAGTGTTGATGCAAGTATAATGATGTGGTGTGGGAGTTATTGATTAAATTTTCTAAGTGTTGTTTATTTGTTTGCATTTCTACCAGTATGCCATCCAAGAGCAAACATTGTAGGTCTAGCCACTTTGTGTCTACTGCACTTAATGTGAAGAATAGAGTGGGAGACCCTATTTGGTTGATCATATTTATTAGTTCAACACGACACTTGTTCCAATATGGTCTTGTGCTCCACATCAAAGATCCAAAGTGCATGAGCTCTTCAGTTAACTATGTTTCAGGGATATTTTTCAAGTGTGTGCAGAGGTTTTCAATAGTGGTTGGCATGTTTTCTTTTGCATTTTTTTAATGGAAAATATTGCAAGCCCTTAACTATGATGCCACATCATAAGATTAAACATGAAATATCGAAACCTCGGATGCCTTCCAAATCTTTGGTCCTGAAATCTCATCAAGTGGAGTGCATACTCATGCATGTGCACTTCCCTAATTTGTGGTTCCATTTGTAGTGTAGCTCCATTTGGAAAGAGGGTGGGGAATGCCATATTAACCAACCCCTAAGTATTGTATTCATTTATTGGAGATGAATTTATTTCAGGCCAATCAATAATGTTGTTTGTGTTGTCCTCAACGTCCTGTGTTTTCTTAATAATTTCTAATTCACGACATCTATTTGGAAATCTAGCCATAAATGATGATGTGTTTACTATGCTACCTTTTATATCACCCCCATCATAGTCAACTTCATTATTTGGAACCACTATGTATTCGCTAGTTTCAATGGTGTGTAGAATATTTGATATGCCAATTATTGCTTCAGGTAATTGCTCTAAGTGGTCAAAAATTATTGCAACATCCTGATAGTATGGGTCATATTTGACTTTATATTGCAATGCATCTTTGATATGACTTCTATTTACATAACAATCATAATAATTCCCTTTTGTATGTAGTCTTAGAATGATGAGTATGTCCAAGTCATGTATTATGCATGGAATTTTTTTTGTAGTGTTCTTTATATCTTGTGGGAAGCTAATCATGTGACCAATATATTTATACTACCCTCCAAGAGTGTGGGTTACTTGTAGCACTAGGTTGACTCTGGCAATGAGAATTTCCTCCACTTGGGTTAGTCTTTTCAGTACGAAAGGTTGTTCTCCTGGGTCCATGTTATTGAGTGCGGAGAATCTAGGGATGCCTCTCTCAATAAAACATCTTTTACAAGTCACATTAGTATCCGATGAATGGAGAAGCATGCCTAGGAAACATTCCTTGCATACAATGCATGTTTTCCAGTTGGAAAGTGCATCTATTCTTTTGTCAAAAAAAATCATTGTTGTCATCAAGTTAGCATTGTTTTTGAATGATGCTCTATGTTTTTTGCTTTGTTTTATTTGCATATGTTGATATTTCCATGTTTATTTTTGTAAAGATCTATTGTGCTTTTCTGCATTTATTTCCTCTCTATGATCAACATAGTATTGTCGAATTTTCTCACAATCTTGTAGTCTTTGGGCTTCTCTTTGTTGGGGACTATTTTGACTTTGTTGTAATCTTTGTAGTCGCCTTCGAGTAGCTATCTCTTCTCTATGGTGAGCATAGTAAGCCCAATTTATTTCTTGGTTTTGTTGTATTATGACCTCTTGCTAATGTGGGTTTCCTTCATTGTTCCCCATGGAGGAGTCCACCATATGGGGGTCTGGAAATGTCAGGGTAATTTAAGAATAAGTGTATAGAAAAATTGGATGAAACCAGAAAAGCTTTCATAGGTGAAGTGCAGATCAAAATCTACAGATATTCCTTACTAGTTCACAAATGTGTGTTGTGGTATGAGAAGGAAGATGAATTGATGGAAGAATTCAAAGGTGCATATGTAACCATCCAAAAAAATATGTACATATTTTTGCAACAAGAATTTCTAAGGGAAAAAAAAATAGGTGCAATTTGGGTGAAGCATGAAGAGTAGGGAAAACAAACAAAGAAACATAATATTTTACATATTTCTATCCATCTAAAGGCATCACCATGATATTTTTCACATAAAAAGATATCAACATAGTTCTTTACAACATGATTGTTTTTGGCACACATACCATACACAATCATACTACACTTGTAAAGAAAACATGGAAAATATATTAGGCTATGTAGTATGGCTAAGATGATTCTAACATTGTGCACAACCATCTTTGGTATGGCTTCACGGTCAACGGAAGGAGCATCCTTGACATTGAACATTTCCTAGATTTTTTTGACCAATAAACTACTCTCTTTAGTGTATTTGACCTTGGCAATAGTTGCTTTCAAAAGTTGCTCACCATTGTACATTTCAAGGCTAAAATGTAGCGTGAATAGGTATTTCTTATTCAATACATCTCTAATTACCTCCACATTTTTGTTAGCAATTTAATCAAATTGCAAGTTGTATAGTTTGTCTGCAGGCGTACCAATGAGTTTTGTTGCCCCTTCATCAAATGCAACGGGCCATATTATATTTGTGTGGTCCTGTAACTTGAATTGAAGTATATATCTATAGTCACAGTCGACAAGTATTGCATTGTACTTTGCACAAAACCACTTTCCATCATCTATTTGGGATAATATTTTCTTGCAGTTTTGTTACTTGAGTGTGAAGGGCATGTTGGATAGCAAAATTAGTTAGTTTTTATGAATTGTGTTGTTTCCATTAGCATGCATTGCAAAGGTTGTGTTTTATTTGGAACCTCTTGACGAATGTCACTGATCATCATTCTTCTAGTAGGTGGGGGTATACGAAAGGAGCTAGTAGACGAAGCCTAAATGTCAATATCATTTTCTTTCAACCAAGTTTTAATTTGCTTTATCTCCTCTATTTTAGGGTCTATCCATAGTTTTGTAGCGGATGAGGTGTTAATCACCTTGCCATTAAATTCAGACACATGCCCATTTCTAATAGCGATCTAATTGTTAATTCATGCATGAGGTATTTCTCTTGGAGCTATGCACCCTCCTTCTCAGCTGACTCCCCATAAAGTAACATCTATAGTTCTGTTGGTCATGTCAGAAATCGTTAAATTTTGTCTTGTGACCTTTTTCCCATCTCTTCTCTTGATTATGGAGCATGGATGTATGCAATTAACAATTCCAATGAAATCAACATTCAAACCATTTCTTTTGCTTACCAATGCATTGAGAGGTGTGAAAGAGTAGTGGTCTTTTGTGATAGAAGTGTCATCTTCATAGAGGATAACCCTTGAGTTAGGATTAAGTAAAATTTCCAACCCACTATTAAGCTTGTTATAGATTCTATTAGCAGGCCAGATTAATCCTCTAGATAATGTGTATGTAGCTCCTACATTGATTTTATTGCAATGTATGTGAGCTACTCCATTGAAGCACATCGTACATGTCTCAGTTCCTTCACAATCTATGATATTGAAGGTAAAGAGATGGCCACTTCCTTTCTTCATGTTGTAGCTATGTATTTCAGACTTCACAATTACACAACCTTTAACGGTCCACCTTGGCTAGAATGAGTTCAAGTTTTTGATAGGTGTGATTGTCAATGGGGCCTCCTTCACTAGAGATGGATTGACACCAAATAGGAGTCATTGAGGAGCTAGTCTTTCAAGAAGGAAAGGGTTTTTTGAAGGTATGGGTGAAGCAGAGGGTTTTGTTGTTAAGCATCCAACCAATTCAAGATCTTTTGTGCATAGGAAAATTGGCTTCCCAACTATAGCATGTGTTGTGAGCACAATGTCAAGGTCGACAATAACAATCCACCTAAACATTTATAGTGAGAGAAAGTATAAGAAACAACATATAAGAGGAGAGTAAGCCTCATTTATTCTTGTGTCAAATAGTAATCAGTACATAAATGTATCGTGTGCTAGCTGATTGAGGATAGTTGTATCCTTTCAAGTACACTATGGAACTAGGATTAAGTGCATTGGATTCTATGTGGTCATTATACTTGAATGGCAATGACACTTTTTTCTTGTGCACACTGTTGGAGATATCCAACCTATATCAATTTTTGTGTGTATATTCAAAGCCAAAGCTCAAGATAGCTATGACCTGGACATGAGGTTCCAAAGCCACATTTCCTTCATGCATCAATCTAATTGAATCTGGAGTTAATAAGCTTTCCATGGTGTGGGTTGATGAAAGAAGCCTACAAAAGTGTATTGGATGTAAGGCGTTGTGTGAAGAAGTCAAAAGAACAACCTTTCCATCAAACAATAGCAACTAATTGCTAGATATAGTCAAGTGGGCCAAAGATGAGCCCAACAAAAAAATTCAAATAGGTGCAAGCAACAACACACCTAGAACAATTAATTTTTTCACACTTTCTATTAACAACCACCCCATTTTGTGGAGCAAGCAAAGGAAAAATAGATACTCTCTATGCGATTCATTATCAGCTACACTCATTTTTTGACAATCGTGTATGTGACATATGTATAGTTTTGGATTGTAACAGCTCAAACATTCATGTGTGTACTTGAGTTAGAATAGATGTAAGATACATTAGGGTGATCCCACAATAGTGGTTTACAATTTTTGGCCAAACTAGACATTGATTTGTTTTTTTTAACTAAATCTTCACATTCGAGCACCTATAGTGGTTAAACTATGAGGAATTTGAAGATGACTCAAACTAGAGTCTTGTCACATTTTGTCTATAGATTCTAAAAATATTTTTTCAAAATTTTTGGAATCAGATTGCACTTCTTTTTCCATCTCCCACAAAAATTGGTTTTTTTCAAAAAACAACATTTTTAAAAAGTGACACACACTGTATAATGCATAACTTTTTTCCTTGAAAGATAAAATTCCAATTCTTTCAAATTCTAGATTTTAACTCTAATATCTAGCCCATTTGGTTAGATTGTTTTATTGAATATTTTTCTTAATCAAGTTTTAAAGTCAAATCACCACAATTCGTAGTATAATGCTAATCGTGATAACACATAACTTTCACCGTATGTATCAATTTTATTTATTTTTTTGGATCAAGGACTCCAATATCTAGTGCACTCATATTTTTAAATTTTTTTTGATAATCTTCTATTTTTCCACATGTGAAGAACAGAGAATTTTATTTTCGGTGAAAAATCTATATTTAATAAAACTTAAAAAACAAATAGATAATATAATCAAAACATATTAAAATTATACTCATTGGATAGCTCGTTTTGAGGGAAACCTGATACCAGTTGGTTTTTTGAGATCTCCTCCATTTTCATTCTCAAATCAAGCTTTGAAGTGCAAAATTCTAAGCAATTTGGGTGCCTGCGAGGATGTGGGTGAAAATAAGTCGGTTTGGTCAAACCATTGTTCGGTCGAACAAAAAAAAAAATGTTTAGTCAAATCTAGGTTCGACCAAACCCATTTAACATAAAATAAAAAAATAGATTTGAATGGGGTTCGATTGAACATTCTAAAGATGTTTGGTTGAACCGCCTCTATTAAAAATTAATTTTTAATACTAATATAAATATAAATTATATATTTTCTAAATTATGACTTGAGA